>JABSTQ010003887.1:0-58253 GCA_013358835.2 Ixodes persulcatus
CGACAAAATGAATGGACGAGGCAAGAAGTGAGATACCCTTACACAGTTCTGCCTTTTATGCAGATAACTCCTAAACCAGGTATAGTACTTATGACTGAGGCCAGAGTCCCCGAGTTTCAGCAATAACAACTCATGATTGACCTTATCAAGGCTTTGGACTATCCAAATAGTGTGTCTTCTTGAACCCGACACTGATAATGGCAAAGCAAAATTTAAAAATGCGCACAGATTTGTCTCGACGGATCTGCCTTTCACGAAACCGTGCTGTGGCAAGAGCAAACTTTCTTTTAAAATAATTAAAAAAATGATTGTACACCAGCTTCTCAAACACCTTTATAATAATTTAACAACGATTGTGCACCAGCTTTTTCAAACACCTTTATAGCATGCTCATGATGCCTAGGTTAGTTTGCGCCATAAAAATGAGATCTCAAAATCTACATAGTGGGTTGTTTTATTACGAGCATTACACAAGGTGAGAATTAGGAGGACTCTTATATTAAATCTAAATAAATATTACTACTAAAGGGCTCTTATAAATTCATCATATAATGTTTAAGGCAAATTAAACAAGCTAAACGGAATATTTGGGCAAATAACTAAAACAAAAACATTTAGTATTTGCTATTCATCATAAGTTGGTGTCATCTGATCACTTTTCGGAGTCTGGATTACCCCTGCTAGAGCATTTCCCACAAAAGGTTTAAAAGTGCAGGCAAGGTCAGCAGTCGTTTCTTCTGCGACCTCCGTTAGCTGTTCCTTAAAGCGCGTGAAACCTTGACATTTCGATCCGTTCCGAGCACTTACATTTCAATCCCTACCCAAGACACGCACTCCCCACAAAGGAACAGACGCAGAAACTAATCGTGCGAGCAACTTCAATTTCAGCGAAGAAAAGAAATAATTAGCATACGAACTAATAATGATAAAAGTAAGCGTACCATCCGAACAATAGCGGGGCTCCCCGAAATACGTAAATGTCGTTTCCAATTCATTTCTTCCTCGAAACGAAGATTCTCTTTTCGCGCACCGTTTTGTTTTGTCTCCCGCGTAACTCTCGCCGGAGGCTTGTCTGGAAGAATCAATAGACGGCCGTTTGGCTTTTTTGCGGTCGAAACTGTCCCAATTTTGTTTTTCCATTCCATTCCAGAATGAACCCTCATCTTGATTAGCTCCTTTGCTGTCTTTTAAGGGGCCATGAAATGAAATTTGAACTTCTTCCCACTTAGCTTTCCTCCTCAACTCAAAGGCGAAATGAGGAACCACGTGGTTGTGGCGTAGTATTTTACCAAATGCGATGACTCCATGCTTCCACCGTGTTTTTTAAGCTCACCATAGAACATGTCTTCCGCAGGCGACGATGGGTGACCTAGCGGCTCTCATTGCCATGAACACGAGTCCAAATATTCGTCTACGAATTGATTGTTGACGAGCTCATACGTCCGAGTGATGCAGTGCTCGTGGCTGATGAGTGAGCTGGGGTAGGCTGACGTGCTTTGGGTACCGCCTATGTATCACAGTGAAAAGGCGGAGAGCATTTGGGGGAAAGGAGGTACGAAATAGTTCGCTATTTTCAAACTTTTCACCAAAATGCAGGCTTTTGCCTTTCTAACTTATTTTTCTTTTGAAACCCAGTAAACGATATGCGATTAGGAAAATTATGTATCCCAGCCTAAAATATATTTCGTGGCCCCTTTAGGTTTCATATATTTGCCGCTGCTCGGCGGGATGTGTTTCTTTATTTTTGTATTAAGACTTATCTGCATAGAGCTTTGTCATCGTCCTCCCCCCAGTCTCTCACTTCTGGTTCCGATGAGGGGAAACCCGTTTGAACAAGGGTCGAGAAGGCCTCTATTCTTCAATTTCCATTACTTTTTCTTCCGGTGGTTTTCAAAGCTAAAACCTGCTATAAAAAAAAAAAAAAAAAAAAAAACATGATGATGTAAACAAATATTATGGCCGCCTAGCGTCAAAGATTCATTAATATAAAAATTGAGAGGGTGGAAATAAAAAAAAACGAAGATATACTTATTTAAAAAGGTCCAGAAAGCTCTGCGGATTTAACGAAACGCAAATGGCAAGAAACGACACAAATGAAAGAAAAAAAGGAATAAAAACAGAAAGATTGCAATAAAATACTTAACAAATGCAAGTGTGGTGATAGCAGTAATTTAAAGTGGTAGTTCCAGTCTCCACAATTGTCACTTCATTTCGTTCAGTTTCGACTTTTTGAGTTCTCTTTTTTTGGGGGGAGATGAAAAGAATATTATTTTCTGTACCCCTTTCATTTTTGGCACAAGTTCGCCACATTAAACGTTTCTTTCTTCCTGTTTATTTATTGTTCTTTTTGGCCACCACCCGTGACAATATGGCAAATAAAGGTATCACGCGAAATAAGTTGATAGAGGTTAAAAGTAGCCGATATGAACCAAGCATATACACCATTTTACTGTTCACAAACAGAAGCTGTCGCTTGCCCCCCAAGAGACTTTCGATCGCTTCGTTTCGGCACACTTTCGGAGCCTGTTGATGTCAAAATGTCTGAGACAACGAAGCTCTAGAGAGATCACGTAGTTGGGGATCTAGTGGGTCTCTTCTGTTGTGGTATAAAACAAATAAGAATGGATCGATCGTCTTACAGGAGCATTAAAAAATCACCAACAAACATTTCGCTAAGAGGTCCTTGAGCTGATCACCTGGAGAACTGATCATAAAATATGTAATGAACGTTGTAGGAAGCGGTGTTTGATGGGAGTTGTTTGTCCTCTTTTTTAAATTACTGAAAGCTCTGCCTGGGCGTACCCTCACATTTTTGTTTCTTTTTTTGTTTTCACTTTGTCGCTGTGGTCACCCAGCAGGTTGTTGACCTTCTATAGTCAATGACACTGTGAGAACGGCAGGGAGATCTTTCAGTTCATTCAAGGAATTTCAGAGTATTCAAAGATTTAAATTTCTAAAGGTACTTCATTTTGGGCTTAACTGAAAAAAATTGATTTTGAGAAAATTAGTTTTCAAGTTGCACAATGCTTCAAAGCTTCTAATTTACTTGTGGAACGGCCTCATACATATCATATTTATAATCCTGATCTTAGAATGCATGTCAACACTGAATTTGAGTATTTTTTACGCATAACAAGATAGTTAAACAATGTCAAATATATCAGGTGCAAGCACTTGGCGAACTTCGCCGGATGCTGTATGGGAACAGTTTCACGTTTAGTTTTTTACGGGAGGACACTACTTGAGAATTTCAACTTTTCAACTGCTCACTCAATCGGCATGAAATTTGTAGGTGGTGCTTGTAGCCACATAAAAAGAAGGCATGCAAAGTTTTGGTATTGGGAACCAAATTTTCGATCCACACAACGAAGTAAAGCATAGCTTGGCGTGGAATCTGCTCAATGAATCTCTGGTTGAGAAATGGTGCTGATAACCACATACTAATCAGGTGGAAAGAAATTTCACAAAATATGCATTTTTTAGCATAAAAATCGGTAATCAAAACCTTCTCCTACTTACCAAGTTTCACAAATTACAATTTTTTATAATAAAGAAACACGAAAATGCAAAATCTAAGTTTATATTAACCGGCGCCATAAAATTTCGGTATATACCGAAACAATAGATTTATCAAGTGAAATTGAGGCCAGAAGTGAAAACGGGGGAGAACACGTTCAACGTGCTCGAACCTTTACCTTTTCTTTAGCATCGGTGGACTGAAAATAAGTTACAAAAATAAAATAAAATTACTGTGCAGTGCAAACAAATGCAACTTTCTGGGAATACATTCTAAATTTTGGCGGATGTAAATATGACTTTTCGAAATCGACTTTTTTGCAGAATATATTGTTTATCGGTAGTTTCCACCTTAAATAAACATTCTAAAGCCAAATTAATCAAAATGCATTCAGCGTAATAAAGCAAATGTTGAAACTGTCACAAAAGAGCATTAATGCTGCAAGGTGAAGCATGCTCTTACTCCGACTTTCCAATGGCCTGGAGACGCATCATCTCCAGCCCCGGTCGCTTTACTGGACGAAAACACCCATTAGCTGGAGCGCTCTCACTTAGTTATATCCATGATATTCTAAAATACCTTATGAGAGGACAGTTCTAACGCCTCTGTAAGACGGGCACATAAAATGGCCTTTACACTATATGTTTACAGTGAAAACGCCCATTTAGTCAGTTCCATGCACGGCAAATCAAATAGCGTTTGTAAATGTCATTTAACCCAAATGCCCTTTGAGTTGTCGTGTTGCACGTCATATATAACATCCATGCTACATCCAAGTTAGGTTTGTTATTTTCTCTCCCCAAGACACTTCATTCCCTAATTCAATCCCTGAATGGAATTGGCCCAATTCAAGCAACTCTAACCACGAAATAAAAAGAAAGGCAATTTTGAGATCGGGCATCCGAATCCTCAAATGACAGAAAGGCGAGACTCTTGAACAAAGGAACTGAACCCGACGACTGAATAGTTATGAATGTGATGGAAGATTCACAAATGGAAGGCCTCAATTGCCTCTGAGGGAAACAATGATGTCCCGCTCTTTTAAATTAAAGGATGAAGGGGAAACGCGGCTAGACCAAGATCGGAATTGGCTGAGCTATTGTGGTCCTGGGACAGAATGTGGAATGCCACGACCTCACCGATCGAAACGATTCATAGACCTTTAGAAAGTTTGCAAGTTCCGCAAGGCGTTGACCGGCTGCTAACGTTGGTTCGCCTAATTGGGGAGGCGTCGGAAACACTGCCGCCGAGTTTGAGGCTGTCACGGTTCAGTCTCCGAGATGAAAGAAAAAGAATGTTTCTTTGTTTTTTTTATATTATTTTCGACTATTTTTTATCATGAGGCATTTCGAGTCTAATTTCGTTACCGGCATAAAAAGCAGGAGTGCTGCAATATGCACCTATAAATGCGGTGTTTTGAATATTAATACGAGGGTTGCTAAAAGTTTACCGGTAATTTTATTTTTACCGAGAAAATGACTAATCCGACAAGCATAACACAATTGCAGTTTTTTTCAAATTATTTCCAGTGAACGTTCAGGCACGGCTGAAATGGTTTCGGCAACTCCCTTATTCTTTCGGCATTAAGAACTGGGCTGCACTACTGCAGCAAAAAAAAAAACGTTTTCGTTCGCTTCATTTATCATTCTTAGCCGAGATGTTGACACAATTTGTACGCTTTTTTAACTTACATCATTTGGCTTGCCACACACAGCGCTTGCCATATTCTCCCAACTTAGGCTGGTTTAACTTTCTCCATTACCTGAAATTTGATCATGCACCTCTGCTCCACAGCGACAGACACCCTGCCGTGATGCCATAATAGTTCAAAATAGTGCGCCTGCGTCAAATACGTTATCCTGGACTTCTGATAATAAAGTTGATTATGTTAAATTTCTCCGCAAGTTTTACTGTGTTACACTTGCTGAGAATTTTTATACGGACAAGAGTCGCAGTCAACCTCGAACAAAAGCTGTTTATTAGAAGAACCTTTACGAAATGCCAGTCTTGGGCGCCTGGTGTTGGGCGCGTCTGTCGAAAATACCAAACAATTGACACACCTGTCAAGTGATATGTGGGAAATGGTTTTCTCGTTCAACGAATGTCCTGAAAACATTGATGGCATTCGTTTAGTACAATAGAAACAAAGCTGTCAAAGCCGAAGGCGCGAGTATTAGCTAGCGTTTTATTTGTATGAAATCTCGAGGAAATAAGGAACTGAATTTGAGGGAGACTCACTGTGGTAATGAAGCCATATACGTACCTACAGGAGCGCTTGCTTGAGCGCCGATTAAAGCCGGACCAACACCAGCTAGAATGATAAAAGCACGTGCAATAAAAAATGTGACGTTATTATAGTGAGATTGAGCGAAGGCAGAGATTGAATACGAGTGCTGCGTCAGTGGTCGGCTGGGACTCGTGTCCAATCGACGCATCGAAGGAAACTGGGCGTCGGGCTTCGGTCCACTTACTGAGGTTGCGTCATCCGACTGTGATGACGTTCCAAGGAGGAACAGGGCGAAGTTTGCAGGCCTTGGTTATTTTCGTGGCGTTGGTGCAGCGCAAAGGGCTACACTCATAGAATGTTCCTTAGTGATCGGCTAATTCAGCTAGATAAGTTTTGAAGGCAACCGATACAACCGACACCGTAGTAAAATAATGTTTCATAGAAAAAAAAAAAGGGGGAAAGACGGCGATTCGAAGTCAACTTGCTGCATTACTAGCGCTAATTTATAACTTTGTTCGAGTTTGGAGAGTTTGCTTCCAAAGTAGCAAAGCGACTTACGAGCACTACTTAAAGGAATATACCGCTACGCATTCCTAATGCCGTATGTGCAGTATCCCATTTGAATTGCAAATTGTCCACCACAAAGTGTTCTATTCCCCCTTGTTTCCAAGAACGGGTGACCAACTTAAAATGGGACTGTTTCGGCTCGGTGAAATGCTTCCCTAAGTACATAACGAAGTTTGTGCCTTCAGTGATCGAACCTTAGACGTTGGGTTATGCTGGACCGAACAGAGTGATCGAATTTGCATGTTGAATGTCGCCCTAGAAAACCAAGTCTTCTCAAGTGTTTGACATTTGCGTTGTGAAGACAGCATAACAAGTTGATATTTTTAAGCGTTTACACTCGGTTCTAAAGTAGAACCAATGTATCGTTCTGCGTCACAAGTTACGATCTTGGCTTTAAGTAGACGTTCTGCTTTTTCAATTTGTTTAAAGGTTGATTCGGCGTAATATTTCGCATTTCAGTTTCGTGTACTAAAACTGGCCTTTATTTATTCATTTAACATATTATTAGTCCAATTAAGGACGTTCATAAAAGTGACAGTTACAACCCCACTGGGGAAAGGAAAAGAAATACAACAAATGAAGCACACGCAAAAACGCCGGAAGGAACAGCACAGAAGCAATATAAACAAAAAATTGGCATCTAAAGTAAAAATAATATATGTACATACTTTAATGTACAATAGTTATGCCCGTTCTTAAATGGGACGAACAACTGACACTCATGGAGTGAAACATTATCTGGTTATGCACTCTATTTTCGCACCGTGCGTTGAAAAAAACAAAAACAACTTGAAACAATCTTTAATGAACAAAAAGCTTGCAAGTAACACTAGTTCTTGTCACGGCTGACACGCGACTAATGAAACGTTAGTTAACTTGAATGCTCCACGAGCTGTGGATCAATATCTTCTGATATTATCACAAACAGAAGCTTCAGGCGCTTGTTTTTTTATCTAGAGTCAAGAAAGCTGTACAAGACAGCTATACACAAAAGCAATCGAAAGTAGAACAATAGGAATATATATGATTGTATTCGGTATCTTGAGTTTTACAATTCGACATCCCCTAAAGGGCGGGCTTGACAGCCATACTCTCCGACACCTTTAGAAACGCAGGGCGTGGGGTGTCCAAAGCATCTCATAATTCCTCCGCAGCCTATGAAACTACGGAAATAAATGGTCAGAATGACAAACAACCAATCACGAAGCGAGAAGCGGGAACATAATAAGCCAGGTTCTCTTTTTTTCTTTTAAGGTGTCAGCGATTATATTTGAGTACATTGCTATCAATTCTGTCATGTGCTAACCTTAAAATCAGCGTAGAAAAATTCAGTTAGTAGAATGATCGAGTAATTTCGGCTTCAATATACCGGTCTGGTGCTATGAACAATGGAAACAATACCACGCCCTATATCGAACACATGCTACTTTGTTGTGTAACGACATACAGTAGACTCCCGTTAAGGCGAACTCGCTTAAGCGGAATTCTCGGATATGCCGAACAAAGTAAGAACATTTGGTTGGTTTCCCATAGACGCAATGCAAAAATAAAAAAAATAAATAAATCGTTTAACACGAACCGCTTTGCGCGCGCATTTTGGATAACTCGAACATTCATAGGTCCCCTTCGCGATGGCGCTGCACCGACGGCGACGCCACGCATTGCGCCGGCCGAGGTGTATGTCAGATGTACCGTAAAAACACGCATATAATACGAGGCTTTTTTTTTCAAATTTTCAGCTTCGATAGGCGCGATCTAACGCTGTTCGACGTAGTTTTGGTTTCGAAGCAATATGGCGCTCAAAACAGCTATCATCATCATTAAAATCACAATGTCCGAGGCGCCACCAATATCGTACAGTCAGGCTCGGCAATGGCGTCGGCGCGAAAACAATCGTCAGTCGCCTACAAAAGAAAAGTTCTTTTGATTGCGGAAGACATCGGTAACAGTGCAGCCGGACGACAATTCGCCGTAAATGAGGGCAGCATCCGCGGATGGAGAGGACAAAAGCAAGCTCTGTTCGCGTGCAACGGAACGAGAAGCTTTAGGAGCCCAAAGAATGGCGTGTTCGCGGACGTCGAGGCAAGTCTCGGCGAGTTTGTAAAAGAGCAACGTGAACGGCACCTCGCCGTAACTTGGTAAAGGAGCAGCGTGAACGGCACTTCGCCATAAACATCGAGCTGCTGCATGAGAACTTTGGCGAGCCGACATTGGGTTACTCGCTTTATGCGATGCGCCGGGTTTTCACTGCGTCGCCGCACTCTCGTCGCTCGCTCTTTCAAGGAGTGCGGGATTTCAAATGCGCTCGACGGCACTGAAGACCTTTAGGAGGAGGCGTCGGACAAGGAGTCTGATGCACGTGATGACAGTGATTAAGGTTCAATTATGACATGTGGCCCATGTTTTCTAAGGAACATGGGCCACATGTCGTCTTTCATCGCTAGACACCAATTTGCACAGAGGAGGCGGCAGTCAAAAATCACCGAATTGATCGGTTCCCCTACCAGTGGTATGTGAAACATTTTTTTTTCTTCTTTTGGCATGGTATGCCAAATAAATGTCCAGTTTTAAGTATCTCTTCATTGTAGACCTTTTCATTCTGTGTTTATTGGTCAACAGCAATGTAGACACGCCCAGCATGATAATTAGGTCACTTCTGTTGAGGCGAACATCTGATAAGTCGAAAACATTTTCAAGGTCCCTTCGTGTTCGTCTTAAAGGGAGTCTACTGTATATACTTTGTTCGAATTTATTTAGAACTACAAGCATTCAATTGACCCGGAAAACCGTTATAAATATGTATTGAAGAAGCAACAAAACGGCGTCGTAGGACCTATTGCTTACTGCATACGCCTTCAACAGTTTTCTTATTTTTCCGGCGAACAATGTCGGAAATGTTGTCCTGTCTTTTCTCACCGTTTTTATTTATCGTTCGTGATGCACCCCGCATGATTTAAGAACAAAACAAGTTTTGTCCCGTGGAAGAGGTTCGCGGGTTTTTCATTTTAGAATGCTCTAGTGACTGAAACAGACGTCAAATATAATTTAAGCAATATAAGGACTGTCTTCAAAAAGAAAACAAAACAATGCAAATCACCAGAAAAAATTGTTTGTTCAGTTCATTGCTTTATGGGGTTGCGAATGGGATATAAACGCTATAAAAATACAAGCATTCTGCATAAACCAATGTCCATAAAAGCGCTGCTATCTGTCTAATTTTTCTGAGTGTGGAATTTTGAAGAAACGATTGGTAACGCAGGTAATCCTTTCTAGTTCGATGATCGCCGGACTGCTCCAGCGCCACCCTGACCTGTCACGAGGAAATGCAAAGCCACCAGCGCATTGATTCCAACAAATTAATGCTGGATCAAAAGTTGGAGGACAAAACCTTTATTATAATGCAATTAAATGCAAAGGCGCAAGCGAGCTGGACAAGAATGATGAAAATAAAGCCTGGAGGAAGGGAAACAAGAGGGACAAAGGACAAACATAAACCTCCAAACACAGCTATGTGACTGGTGCGCCGCTGATAAAATCCGCCTGGTACGGGTATCGAACCCGAGTACCGGTCAGTAGAGCAAACGGGTTTTATCAGCTGCCACCAGTCTAACACCAACAAGGGTGAAGCTTGCAATTTAAGGTTATTATTATAATGCAATTAAATGCAAAGGCGCAAGCGAGCTGGACAAGAATGATGAAAATAAACCCTGGAGGAAGGGAAACAAGAGGGACAAAGGACAAACATAAACCTCCAAACACTGCTAGGTGACTGGTGCGCCGCTGAAAAAATCCGCCTGGTCCGGGTATCGAACCCGGGACCTCTCCATTATAGGTGAAACGCTCTACCAACTGAGCTAACCAGGGGTTAGACGTCAGTAGAGCAAACGGGTTTTATCAGCTGCCACTAGTCTAACACCAACAAGGGTGAAGCTTGCAATTTAAGGTTATGATTATAATGCAATTAAATGCAAAGGCGCAAGCGAGCTGGACAAGAATGATGAAAATAAACCCTGGAGGAAGGGAAACAAGAGGGACAAAGGACAAACATAAACCTCCAAACACTGCTAGGTGACTGGTGCGCCGCTGAAAAAATCCGCCTGGTCCGGGTATCGAACCCGGGACCTCTCCATTACAGGTGGAGCGCTCTACCAACTGAGCTAACCAGGGGTTAGACGTCAGTAGAGCAAACGGATTTTATCAGCTGCCACCAGTCTAACACCAACAAGGGTGAAGCTTTTTCAATTTAAGGTTATGATTATAATGCAATTAAATGCAAAGGCGCAAGCGAGCTGGACAAGAATGATGAAAATAAACCCTGACATGCAAGCCGAAGGCATGCATGTCAGCTTCGATAGTTTTTGTTCAGTACAAACAACATCGGTCGAAAAAGGGGGGGGGGGGGGGGGGGTTCTTTCAATCTTAGTGTCAGTTTCAAACCCTGGGATGCTATGATTTTAGCATTGATTATGAACTGCAAATAATTATTTCACTCGCTGGCGCGCACTCCTCCACCCTGTCTTCAGTTCTTCGTTGTGTTTGCTCTTTAAGCATTTCCAGAAAACAAAGATCATAATTACAAGCTGTCCAATTAAGGAGCTGTTTTTGGCAGTTTTAAAATCAGTTTGATTCAATTTCAGACTGTTTTTTTTTGTGAAGGACGAAGCGAACCTAAGCAACAGGCCAGAGAAGCGCCTATCTTGGACTGAGTATCACAATCCTTGGTGCCTAATTTGAGCCTAACAACGTTTTGTCCCAAGGTCGCAAGTGACAATGCAAATTTCCTTGGCTTTTGTATGAAGTTTCTTCGACTCAATATAAAATTTCAAAAGTGCAAGACATCAGTAAAAACAACCAGAATTAAAGTCTAACTGTGGAACTAGTTCGGCCATGCAGGCTCAAAGTTGCCAGGTGAAAAACGAACACAGAAGTGAAGCAAAATTCTGGCATTACGTTGGGAATTAAGGTCCAAAAAGCCAGATGACAATCGAAAAACCAGGCAGTGAAGCCACCTCTGGCACTTTGTCAATTTAGGGCCAATCTGGCACTTTGTCAATTTAGGGCCAATCTAGTAAATAACCAGGCTCTCACCAATAAATATTAAATTAGGTTCTCTGTAGGACGAAAAATACCCAAGCAGCACGCCAGGGGAACACCAAACGCATTGGCTCTATTGGGCTCGTGAGGGCCCTAAATTTCAAGGCCAAACCCAAACTTGGACTAACGAACTATGCAACTTAAGTAAGATATCCTTAATCACAAAATCAAAAGAATTTCAAACTTAGAGCCGCTCTCATGTTGGAAATGTGCGCCGGGGGAAATCTGCTACGCGCGATACAGTGCCTATTCAAAAGTTAAACTAACAACACACCCAGATGTATAAAAGTGTCGTGCAGGTATTTGTATAGCTGTATGTTCTCGAATTTATTGTGCATGACTGTATATTTTTATTTGTACCTCGCGTTTACAGCGTATGGGGGAATGTTTAGCTATCAGAATAGGTTAAAAGCTAGCAAGCTTAAGAAATTTCATGTGTGAATGCCCCCTTTTAGTTTTCCTTTAATAATGGATCGTTTCTTTCATTCTTTCCTTTCATTCTTGATATAACATAATCTCTATTACTCTATAAAACCTGCATACGACTCATAAAAGTTTCGCGTACATTCCTCACGTAGTGCTGCTAGCGAACTGCCTCTTTCAACTGCGGTCAGCCAATTAAATAAAAAGCTTTATTTTTAGAGCTTGTTTGTTTCTAAAGTTTCAAGCTAATGTTACATCTCACAGCACCAAAATCCAATATATAAAAAGCAGTTTAGGAAGAATACGACGCGCCGCTTTTTTTATTTTAAGCCATCACCCTCCCGAAGCCAACCATAGCATCCCACCAAGGGACAGAAGGCTCAAATCAAGAATCACGAAATCTTCTGAACAACCTGTTGCTCTGTGCGTCTTTACAGAACAAATATTGACCCGACACTGTGCTTTTATCAAACGTGAACTTCAAGGTTCTTTAAACTAGAGCAACTGGAACAGAAGAACCTCGCCTCGGCCTGTGCTTCCAAGTTATGCGTCGTTCTATTGCTCCGATCCCCAAATAAAAAAAAGGAATAACCCACGCACGTCTTTTTCTGTGTGCCTCATTGATATGCGCTGAGGGTTGTTTTCGACAGTCTGTGTGTAGCAGACTCCGGAGATCTTTCGCAAACCGCATATTTTTTCGCTTGCTCCAGTTCACTTCAGTGGAGCCCGACAACCGAAAAAATAAACCGAAAAAAAAAATCAAGCTGTTCAATTAATCTTTAGTTTAGAGAGAGCTAAAGCTAGTGAATGTCACTTCCGGAACCGGGAGTGTCCTGGGCCGGCTTGCTAAAACAGTGTCTCAGCTTAGACTGGGTAAAAGAAAGCACTGTAAAGGCTTGGGCGCGTGAGCGTTTCGAAACGGGGGTTGAGTTCCGCTCAGCTCGTGCGCTGGCTTTGGCCGTGCTTTCTTTCCCACAGTCTAAGCTGATACCCTTTTTCTAGCAAGCCGACCCAGGTCTATCAGAGTGTCGAAATTTACATCGCCGAACGCTACATGTCAAAACTTATTCCCCTGTCATACGTCTGTCAGACGGGAAAGCAAATGTCATTTTGTTCGAATGTCATTCACCGCTCGGCGAATCAGCTCGTGATCCTGGTTCTTCACGTGATCCTGGTTCTTCATCGCTCACGCTCATTGGCCGAGCTGTAATGCCATTTTGTTTAAATGTCATTTAACGTGCCCGTCTGACAGGGGTATCAGACGGGTACGTTAAATGACATTTAAGCAAAATGACATTACAGCTCGGCCAATGAGCGTGAGCGATGAAGGACCAGGACCACGTGAAGAACCAGGATCACGAGCTGATTCGCCGAGCGGTGAATGACATTCGAACAAAATGACATTTACTTTCCCGTCTGACAGAGGTATGAGTCGATGTTTCGCCACACTGGGTACACTAACGTTGTACAGCAAAGGTACAATGAGTGTGCGCATTTATAAAACAAAAAAAAAGTATGCGAAGTATAATTAATCTACATTTTGAATTTACTATTTATATACGGGCGCTTCAGTGAAGCCATTAAAAATTTCTATAGGTAGCTAGGGTGGTTGAGAAAAAAAATGCTTTCAGGAACAGACTGGCCGCAACAGCGGACGTCAGGGATATAAAAACAAACTCTTTATTTGGACAAGAAAAATAAACTTACTCATTAGTTCTTTAATTAGGGAAAGCAAACGCGTTATTTTTTTAGAGCCTTGCTGACCGTCAGATTCCTAAATAAGTCACTTTAAGAAATACTTCATGCACGTGAGAAGCGCGGGAATGCGCTAAAGTTACCACTTTACAGCAGGAACAAGGCTGGCGTTGAGGACATGTGGATGATAAGATTATCATCCGCGTAATCACATCATAAGTCATGTGCCTGCTGCACGAGTGGAAACTTTAGCGCTCCTCCACGCGCGTTGTATAATTTCCGTATGATTATTTGTTTTCGCGTGCCGCAGATTCATGATAAACTTGCGCGAATCTAGACATCAGTCTCCCTGATGAACTGGAGCAATGCGCAGCAGACGCTTCCATATTGCGCCACAGAAAGAAATAAGTATAAAACAACGAAAGCTTACGGAAACTATATTTCACTATAATTAAGGTATAGTTCAGTGTATTTAATATATACTTTACAGTTATTTACATGTTTCATAAAAGTTCACAATTGGTATATTTTTGGTACATTTTTTTTTTTGGTAAGGGAAAAATTGTCATTACAAGGAGCACCAGTAAACAATAACCACCAACATCTTCACGTTGACACGGGATGAGATTTATGTGTGAGCAAAGAACAACGTCGGTCAGACGTGTTCTTGGACCTCGAATGGAGTTTATTGGCTGCATACTGACATTGACAAATCGGAAAGAACAAGGCAAAGGGGTAGAACAAGAAGGAACAAAAAATTGCCCTGTTTTGTTCTACCAGTTGTGCTGGTTTTTTGCGCTTTTGAATTTCGTGATGTGTAACCAACTAGAACAACAGTTGATAGTTTTTGCATAATGGAACGTTAATTACTTGTTCGGTCCTGCTGAAACAAGGGGCAACGGCGTACAGGCTGCTCGAAACTTCCACAATTTTATTGGCTGCATAATGGAACGTTGATTACATCTTGTCCACAGTCCTACTGCTACAAGAAACAAAGGCGTATAGATTTATTTTATAGAACTTTGCATAATTTTAATGGCAGCATAATGGGACGTTGATTACTTCTCCACGGTCCCACCGCGGCGCAATTACAGCTTCAATACGGCTGCCTAATGGCGTTTTAACTGCGATATCGCTTCATCTCAGAAAGTTTACAATTTTTCGAAAAAACATCCTTGTCCGTCGTTAATACAGACTTCATAACCCCGAACGTCCAAGACATTCAGAACATCCCTCAGTGCTACTGAGTACGCCTTAACTCATCGATTTCTCGAAGTACGTCTTCTGAACCGGACTTGCGATGGCCCTATATATTTCAAGCCATCGAAAGGCCTTCCTATTCTTCACAACGACCGTCTTCACTACAGGTACGTACGAGCTGCACCTACTTTCACCAAGTTTCGTGAACAAACGTGGTTAGATTAAAGTAACTTTAAACGAAAAGTAGTGCGAACTACTGCACTCAGTTTCCATCGAAATACTTGGGAATATACCGTACTCTGCGAAAATCCAATGACATTGGCGCCGACAGCTTTAGCGTAGTTGGAAGGGCTGGACGTGCTGAACCTGGTTATTCTCTCTTTTGAGTGGTGAGGGATGGATGACGCCATCTATCCACGTGAGACCCCGTTGAAACAGCGGGAACAGCCTTCTGTGCTGACTTGGCGAGTCCGGTGTCTCGGTCGGTCGGAGGCAGTCCTCTTTGACTGCGCAGCGCAAAGGCGCCACATCGTGAACTGCGCGACGTGCATGCCTTTTCTGGGACACCTAGTTGTTCACATCGCCAGGGTAAGATTCAGTGCTGTAGGCCCGCGAATGCAGATGAGCGAGTTGCTTCCTCATTGAAAATACTTTTACCCTCGAATACTAATCTTTCCCCTCCTGGCAGATGACGCCATTTTTGAGCGCACCGTGAGGAGAAAGATACAAGTGCTGCATTAACCTTGTACCTTTACTGGTATTCATGGGCACAATTAGCCCTAAGTTGACGGAGTACAGTACATGTCCGTCCTTCGTCGGTTCAATATGAGCGGATAAAAAATGGGCTACTTGTGTTGGTGTTCTAGTATACCTTACCGGCCGGTTCGTGCCGCACGGTTCAGTGCCGGAATATACAACCAGTTGAAAGATCGAACGAGAAAGAATGATGAACATTCTTTCTCAATTGAACATTCTGTCGTTATGGATATTCCGTCTCGCATGCAAATTTGTCCCTACTGAAAAAAATTATATGAATTTATTTCTAATATGTTTATTGGACACCTTTTTTCATATCAGAACTTATTATTTCATTTCAGTTTCATACGCTTCATATCAGTTACACTAGGCTAGGTGGCGCTAGGTACCGCCCAATTCATGTGATACAAAAATATTTTTATTTACTCACGCCACCATGTAGATACATCAAGCATACCACTGGCATCAGCTGAACATATACATTGAGCGCATACACATACACGCCACAGCAAACATGAATACAACAGCACACCCAATAACTACTTCTGAGCTCTGCGCTTCCGCATTTTATACAGGTCGTTTTGTAAGTACGGAGTTTTTTGGTGACCACCTAAGCAATAAATATTATTCTCAACATGTTGGATTTTTATCAGTAATGTCATACCTCTGAGAGTATTTTGAACGGCTCAGGCGATGAATCTCTTAATAAAAAGTAAACGCTCATGCCGTAGGTATTTGAAATCCAGTAAATCAAGCCGCTCCTCTGCGATTCCAAGCCACGTGTTTGTTTTCCCGCGTGGCACGTCGTATACTAAAAAAACATTATATGAATTTATTTCTAATATGTTTATTGGACACCTTTTTTCATATCAGAACTTATTATTTCATTTCAGTTTCATACGCTTCATATCAGTTACACTAGGCTAGGTGGCGCTAGGTACCGCCCAATTCATGTGATACAAAAATATTTTTATTTACTCACGCCACCATGTAGATACATCAAGCATACCACTGGCATCAGCTGAACATATACATTGAGCGCATACACATACACGCCACAGCAAACATGAATACAACAGCACACCCAATAACTACTTCTGAGCTCTGCGCTTCCGCATTTTATACAGGTCGTTTTGTAAGTACGGAGTTTTTTGGTGACCACCTAAGCAATAAATATTATTCTCAACATGTTGGATTTTTATCAGTAATGTCATACCTCTGAGAGTATTTTGAACGGCTCAGGCGATGAATCTCTTAATAAAAAGTAAACGCTCATGCCGTAGGTATTTGAAAGCCAGCAAATCAAGCCGCTCCTCTGCGATTCCAAGCCACGTGTTTGTTTTCCCGCGTGGCACGTCGTATACTAAAAAAACATTATATGAATTTATTTCTGATATGTTTATTGGATATATTCATATCAGTTGGCTAATGTTGCATATCAGTTCTTATATGTCGCATATCAGTTTTGGGTATCTCATATCAGGTTCATATATCGCATATCAGTTTTTGGATATTTCATATCAGTTTCTTATGTCGCATATCCGTTTTTGGGTATTTCATATCAGTTCTTATAAAGGTTCATATATTTTTTTTATGTAGGGGTGGCCATGAGGATATCGTGCGCGGGGCGGCATGCAGTATCATTTCTTTGGCTACCTGATTTGGGCAATCCGTTTTGCAATGTTTACGTATTTCGAGCTGAGAGATCTTCTAATTTGTTAAAGAGAATGTTGATCGCTAAAGCGGAGTTTGGCAAGTTGGTTAAACTTCGCTAATTTTGCGAAACATCTGCAACAGCTTGAACCTATGCAGAAAGAAAGATGCAGAACATCCCGGAGCCTCAACTGCCCAAAACCCAATATTTATTTCAGAAACATGTTTTATGTAGCTTATTGCTTTTAATAAACACATACAACAATGAGTGATTGGTGCACACAGTACAAACTGTTTGCACAAGAAGACGCTACGGTAACGAAGCTTGGTAGAGTGATAGGTTTCCGCTTCCAGCATGCGGCACCTTTCTCAACGTCTTCAAAAATGGACAGCGTGATTAGCGGGGAACATGAAATATTTTATCACTTAATGCGCCACTAAACGACTACTGAAATAACAGTTATGTAGCCACCGAGAGCACACCAATGCTCGTGATTTTGTCCACATATGCAGACGCTAGGTGGCAGCATAGCTACTGGTGAGTGAGGCAAACACATGCCCATTTCTGCGTGGAGCCTGTCATTTTTTGCCGAGGTGTAGCTTGACGTTGGTCTTGACAAGAGCGAGCGGGTCCAGCGGAAGGACATGAATTCTATTCTGTGCGGCATTCTGCGCAACATGAAGAAATCTAGGTTCTTTCACGTGTTTTATTGAAAAAATTGCCAGTATTTTGCTTCGCTTCTCGTTTACTGACATCGCCCGCGGCATTTTGAAGTTTAAAAAAAAAATATTCTGAATGTCGACAGCACAAAAACAAAAAAAGAAAAACTCCGATAAAAGGAAATTCAAATCACCCAATAATTAAAATGATGAATAATTAATCAGCCAATCATTGAGACTCATTAAATCGTTTGTAAACATTTGAATGTTTCTGACACATGTACAGAAGCGGGCACGTGTGAGAATAAAGAAAAAAAAAAATCGTTTCACGAGTTGTTTCGTTTGTTTTTGTTTCGTTTCTTTTATCTAGGGGAAGCGTACCACACCGACATCTCTGCCTGCTGCTCCTTTGTCTAGCAGTCGCGTTAGCAATCGCCTTGCGAATGCGTTTCGACCGCCAAATGTCGCTTAGCCCGTTTTCCAGAATGCAATTATTGCCGAAAAATAGTACGATGCCTCGCGTTCTTTCGACTATAATCGCTGTTGCACTGCGGCAGATTCTCTGCGACCAAGTTCCTGCCTGCTGATATCTGATCGCAGCCGCGTTATGGTATCTGGGTGCACCGTAAGCCATCATTGACAGATGGTTCACGTGTTCTCGTTGCGTATTTAAGACAAAAGCTAACACACCTAAAACGTATCGTATGAATGTTTAAAATTACGTGCTGGTTACTTAACACATGCTTTACTGCGACAACAATTGCTATGGTGGCCGATGCATGCGAAACCAATCGTCGCAATGAGCGTCAATGTGCCGAATCCCGGACAAAAGCTCACCGGAAAAAAGCTAACCGCACAAAAGCTTAGCACTTCTTTCTGGGATCTGGGCAAATGCTCACTACTTTAGGACTGTACCTCTACAAAGGCTCAATGGAAGGAACGTTGTATTCTATCAATTATTTTAGTATGAGGATGTAATTCCTCTTTCTGAAAACCAAACAGTCTGATCAGAAATGTCTTGAATTTCACCTTAGTTTGGAAGTCCTAATAAAATATAACCGAAAAGCGAAATTAGTAGCTGACTTCAAATGGTCGCCCTTAGAGCGGAAAATATGACACCTGCGCGGTTTTATATTAAAATTACTAGGCGCATGAACAAAACACAGTAATTAAATTGACCTCTACTATATGTTCAACTCCCATAATTCACGAGCATAATGTTTATTTGTTTGAGGGGTCATGACAAAGGCAACGTCAGCGGCGTACAAAAATAGCCGCACATCGAAAAGCCGGTACCGAAACGACCACATTCCTAAATGACCGCCATAGCTATCAATATTCAACTATTCAAAAAAAAGCTTATAAATTCTATGCACGGTTCATTCTCTATCCGATGGATCTTCCGTCTCGTTAGATATTCAGACTCGTTGGGCATTCCGTTTCGTTGGACATTCCCTCTTGTTGGACGTTCAGTCTCGGTTAGACCTTTGGTTTCTTTGTAAGTACATTCCGTCTCGCCTGTCACGAGACCGATTGGACATCCAGGCTCGTTGAACGTTCTGGCCTTGATAAAACTCGATTCAAGTTGCCAATATATTATCTATGTGGACGACACAAGTGTCTTGTTTTCACATTCATCCGAAGTGGGTCTTAGAAATAAAGATAATGCGGTTCTTATAAAGTTGAAAACATGGGCCAATGTAAATTGTTTAACTATTATAGTGTCGAAAATAAAAGCAACAAGATTTCGCCCACGTGGTTCGAGTGATAGATTATACAATCCTCTCAACTTTGGGTCTTTGCGCATTGAATTTGTAAAGAGTGTTAAAACACTCGTATTTTTTTCTATGATTATATGCTTTTGACTAGCCACGTAAGAAAACTCAGCTCTAAACAAGGTAAATATGTAGGAATTATGAACAAACACAGGCATGTTCTACCGAAAAGCGTAAAAAGGGGTTTATATAATTCATTATTTTATTCACATATGTGTTATGCAATCTCGTCTGGGGAAATATGTCTGATTCAAAATTAAATATGATAAATTTACTACAAAAAAAGGTGATACGAATAATAGCGGATGTTTTCTGCATTCATCACACCGAATCACTGTTTCAATTATGCAAAATCCTGAACATACAGCAAATATATAACTATCGTTTAACGACAGCTTATAAAAATGCGACATATGGGGGTTCTAGTACAATACTTCAGATATCTGAATTAAAAACAAAATTATTACAAGTGTAGAGAACACCACCCTGGCTAATCCTAAAATGCAGGACAAATTATGGAAAAGAAACAATACGCTATGTTTACCTTTTTTGTGGAATGAATATTGTGATCCAAATATAGACGTAGTGAGAATGCCAAACAGCAGTATACTTAATTTTTTTTTTTCATATTTAGGAATGTATACCTTACGTGCGCACTATGTTTGTGTTGTTTATTTTTTAACTCATTTTATTTATGTATTCGTCGCGCACCGTCGTAGCTGCTGAGCGGGAGGTCCTAAGCAAGTCAAGCTGCATTTCGGCAGCTTTTTCTCCGGCCTCCCATTCACCTCATGTATCTGGGGTGTGAATAAAGTTTGTATTGCATTGTATTGTATAAGCGTTGCACGGCTACGCTAAAAATGATGTCACCTGTCGGGAATAAAAAGAAAAAGAGAGGTTGACTCCTCCACTCCATGGAGAGGAGTTAACCTCCGAAGAGGAGGCTCGTGGTACTTTTCTCTTTACAAGAGCTTTAGGATAGATTAGTATTACAAATAATGCGTGCAAAAAAAAAAAAAAAGAACGCTTAACTGAATAAAAAAATCTCCGTGCTTGGAACAGCAATGCGGTGTTAGCGACCGGCGTTCGCTGTTGTTTATTATCGGCGAGATGTCACTGTGGCGCCCTCGTATGGTTCTCTCTCGTGACGTCATGACCTTGCGAGCAAGTTCGATGGTGTTTGTAATGAGCGTGTTGGAAGCTTGAAATCATAGCGCTCTGATACCAACTTTGCCAGCACCGTCGAAATTGAAGTTCGTACATTCCTCTTATTTCCGTCAATGAGAAATCCTTTAATGACGTCATAGTCAGCATTCGGCCAATCGTGGCAGGTCGACCACAGCGACGCTTTCGATTGCGCAAGTCGCCAATAGGGCTGCATAAAGGCTGACTACACAGGATAGAGCAAGTGCCGTGCACAGCAAAAACAAGCGTTCACGCGTCTAGAAATGAACACGAATATTGCGGCGCGCGCGTCCGTTTTCAGTGAGGACACCAACTACGCAAACAGCACGGCCTTTTTCTCTTCGCCTCCTCGCTCTCGTCTCCTCCCCCTTTTTAGAGAGGTTGAGGACTGACAAGGGACAGCGGATGCCTTAACGGCAGCCAGCAGAACGTGTTAGTTGAAGTCCGGACTCGCGTGTTTCAAGCCTCTATCCTAAAATAAAAACAAACAAAAAATCTTTCTAAAAAAAAAAAAGGAAGGAAAAAACAAAGTCCTAATACGAACCGGAACAGTAAGAAAACTTCAGCTTCCGGTGCAGCGAATGCCGTGACCTATTGGCGTCCGCACACGAATCGCCTGAACTACTTCTTCCTGTGGACGCGTTGAGCCTTTCGGGGTAGCTATTAGGGAGTTTTAGGGAACGACGGGCCCTTCGGTACGCACTGCGCATGCGCTACAACAGAAGACTCGAATATGCTCAGTTTGTACCGGAGGGCACATCGTACCGTATCGGGTGTGCAAAAACGGCTCCCTAAAACTCCCTATTATGTGACGCGAGCCTGCTTCCGCTACTTCGCCGGTTTTCTATTTGTGGTTGGCGGATGACACTTTCCGTAAAAGACATCGACTGACGAAATAGGCATTAAAGAGGTTTAGTAGTTCATTTCGATAACTCCGATAACGACATCCGATGCTTTGCCTACGTTTTGGAGCATGCATCGTATTGTTATCGGGTAATGTTACTAGAGGTATCGGAACAATCTACTGAGACTCTCTGTTATCACCGCGTGCGTTTAAGAAACTAAAAAATCAGAACGATTCTTTTTCACAGTAGGTGAAATAATAACACATCTAACCGAAATCTTTCAGTCGGAGTAATGGCTCGTACAAAGGAATAAATAGTTGATGTTAGGCTTGGAATGAAATGTGCCGTCGTTCGTTAACGCGAACGTTCTGAGAGTTTTGTAATTCTTACAATTGTAGTATAAAATTGACACACTTATTCAGTGATTCAAACTGCGAAGAAAAAAACCAGCTCAGGTATGAACTGCGTCTATACGTAGCTCAGCGTGTACCTTGACGGAAAATAGACCACGTGAGAAATTACGAATGCGCCTTCGCAAAAATTTTCCTTCACGCTGAACAAAGTGCGTCGTTTGTAGCGTGAGCTACACTGGCCGAGGTTGAGCAGTTTCGCGTGGCTGTCAAAGAGCCGTGCTGCGCAAGCGCGAGGAGCAGTGACGTCACACGGCGCACAGCTGGCGCGCCGGAGACGCCGCCGCCGCGCGCCTCGCCGGTGTGCGCATGCGCGAGGAGCAGGGACGTAACACGGCACACAGCTGGCGCGCCGGAGCCGCCGAAGCCGCGCGCTCTACCGCCACCGCGCGCGCCTCGCCGGTCTGCGCATTCCAGAGGAGTGACGTCATAGCCGCGGTAGACGCACTGGCGCCGCCGCGTGCCCAGCTGTCCGCCTCCGTTGCGCAGTAGCCAAGTCTGACGCTGCACCGGAGCCGCTTGATAGCGCCTCTCATTTTGTGCGCATAAGCTCACGCTACGTATATCCTAACAATATCATATAACAGATTAATTTAACAAATCGTATGAGGACAGAGCTGAACACGAGTAAGTATTTATTGTGAGTCGTAAAGAGCCGGGAGGGATTTCAGTAAAATGTTCCTACACCCACAAAAATATCTAGGTTACCAGAATAACCGGTGAAAGCTACATTCACGCGAGAGCCTGCATCGGGCTCCAGTACTTTAATTTTATGATAAAAACAACGCCCCGCTGGGCAATTTTATAACCACCCCAAGACATAGCTCGCACTGTCTTCACTTTTACAGACATAATGAGGAAATGGGCGCGTGAGAGCGTAGCTTCCCCTGCGTTAACGTGGCGCTTCTGGCCACCGGAAAGATGGGAGGACTGACGTCACGTGCAAGCCATGCATAGTGTAAGACAATGGCGAGAGATTGCACTAGCTGGCATACAGCGAAGGACTATGTGGCCTGATGCTTTCACGCTACTAGTGACTCTTTTGCCGGTGGGTTTGCTACCGCTCTAAAAGCGGGAAAAGGAGACGAGAGACGGTGCTGTCACGCGAAAAGTGATGGCGCAACTTAGTAATGCTGGATATCCATTGCGCCTCCATGAAGTACCAGGAACATAAAAAGATACAGGCGGGTGTCTGTGTATGGTACTCAGGGCGATATCTGTTCCCCAAAAAAACGATAACACCTTGTACCGATTTAAAAGAAATGAAGAGGTATGTTTACTCACAGCGGTGATATTAGCTAGTGAAATATAGATTACTGACGAAACTGTTCCAAAATACACATGACATATCGAGAAGCTAACGCTGTCAATAGACCGGTAGGTAGTTGTTGTGCATCCTCTTGAGCATTATTAACATGAAACATAATACTGTTTTACCAAAAATATTTTTAGCTTCACAGTTCAAGGTAGAGCAAAATCAGGAAGGTCAAACATTACGCGTGGTATACGCTTCGACATCGAAAACACCGGTTGCAACCCTTTGACGAAGGGGCAGACACCAACAACGAATTTGAACTGGTGTCAACCGTAACTGGTCCGTACGAAAATGGAATCGTGACACCGCTCGGCGTCGTATCGACCTCGGCAAAGGCGCAGAAGAGTGGGAAAGGAAAAGTCACAGTCCTGAAAGCGATCCGATCATAGCGCCCATTTTATGCCGCACGGCCAAAAAAAAAAAAAAAAAAAAGAAGAGTGGGGGTTCCTTGTCAAAATGAAATTTCATATGACGGGCGCCGCCAGCCAGGCGTTGGTCGAACCGCACGCTCCTTACGACGTTCCCCGTCCGACGTCTTCCAAACTATAAACATGCAGTCTCTCTCTCTCACTTTACAAATAAAAGAATGAAAAAAAAAATTAACAGTTGATTCAACCCGTTAGACACGAGATAGAGAAAATAAATCTTCATACGTGTCATCTTTTATCTATATTTAGGTTAATTTCCAGCCTAGAATTATTCAGAGGTAGCCGATGCAAATGAGTAAAGAAAGCACTTGAGAATGATGTATCAATATATTTTTAGCATATTGAATGGCTGCGATAATGTTTATTTTGTACAACACTTTATCTCTTTGCGTCTTTTTTGTGCGCCTGTTTACGAACATTTATGAGAGTTCTCTGTTTACTGTCTGTTTTAGTATTAATTTAATTTGCTAATTTACGATGAGAAAATTTTGTCTCGTCTGCTGCTTAATGCTTTCATTTTTTTCATTTGTTGTGATTTCAAATATTACCATAGCCCTACGAATTATTAACTTTAATTGTGCCATTGTTGCAATTAAGGCTTAAAGGATTTCCGTGTACTTATTTTATAGTTTATGATTATAAAAAAAAAAAAAACCTATGTAACATCCGCCCCCCCCCCCCCCCCCACACACACACACATACCAAAAACGAAAACTAGCATGTTTTGTTTAATACGGACAGTTTGAAGGCATCAGCGGTAAATTGTAACAGAAACCTAGAAGCATGTCATAAAGACTCGGAAAACTAGGTACAGCTTACTCTAAGAAAAGTCTGTGAGTTCGCTTCCAATAAATTAACAATATACCGTTCAAGTCCAATTCAATAAAATACTAATATACCTTTCTATAAAAAAAGGTATATAATTCAGTTAAATATGTTAAGCCTATGCGGTCAATAAAAATATTAAGCTGTAACACAAAGAAATACGTAAGCT
Organism: Ixodes persulcatus; assembly: GCA_013358835.2. Taxonomy (NCBI): domain Eukaryota; kingdom Metazoa; phylum Arthropoda; class Arachnida; order Ixodida; family Ixodidae; genus Ixodes; species Ixodes persulcatus. The sequence goes on from JABSTQ010003887.1 coordinate 24,745, forward strand.
CAATGTCTCGCGGATGGCTGTTTTATGGTGTCGCTTGATGTACCACAGATTTCGAACATGTACTATCAGGTTGAAATGAAAGGCGATCACCGGAGCGCGTGCCGCTTCGTACATCCTGCGCCGCCTGTCAGCGATCGGGGGAACCCTCGGCGCATGCGCTGTTCAAGTTGAGGGTGCGAGGCTGCGTGTCCTACTGTTAGGTGCTCAGCTCCCGGCTGGCGCACCTGTGCTTCTCCGCGGCGCCGCTGAGGGTGTTCTAAGCCGTCGGGGTTCAAGCTCCTGGCTGCCATCGCCGCGCGCTCGCCGAGCACGGCGGCTCCGGCGGGGCGTCCGAATGTCGGCTCCTCGCTGCCGCTCGCTCGGCGAGCGCGACGGCTCCTTCTGCGCTGGCCAAGCGCGCTCGTGAAGTTCTTGCCTTGCGTTGTGCAAAGCTTTCGCATTACAAAAATAGAAAGTAAATGGGAAGTTGATTCGTGCATGAAGAGCACGCTACCTTACATCAGCGCCAGACTCTTTAACGGCGATTAACGGCCGTCCTGGTAAGACACGGCATACGCGCCCACCATGGCAACAAGGGAAACGTGTGCACGAAAGGAAACGCACCAATATAAGCTGCTGGGCCAGGTGGTTATACATTAAAACACTGTTGCGCAAAGGACAAAGAGAGGAAATAGACAGGACAGAAAAAAAATTGTGAGTAGCGCTCTTTCTGTCCTGTCTATTTCCTTTCTGTCCTTTGCGCAACAGTGTTTTAATGTATAACCACCTGGCCCAGCAGCTTATATTGGTGCGTTTCCTTTCGTGCACACGTTTCCCTTGTTGCCATGGTGGGCGCGTATGCCGTGTCTTACCAGGACGGCCGTTAATCGCCGCTAAAGAGTCTGGCGCTGATGTAAGGTAACGTGCTCTTCATGCACGAACAAACTTCCCATTTACTTTCTATTTTTGTAATGCGAAAGCTTTGCTCAACGCAAGGCAAGAACTTCACGAGCGCGCTTGGCCAGCGCAGAAGGAGCCGTCGCGCTCGCCGAGCGAGCGGCAGCGAGGAGCCGACATTCGGACGCCCCGCCGGAGCCGCTGTGCTCGGCGAGCGCGCGGCGATGGCAGCCAGGAGCTTGAACCCCCGCGGCGACGGCTTAGAGCACCCTCAGCGGCGCCGCGGAGAAGCACAAGTGCGCCAGCCGGGAGCTGAGCACCTAACAGTAGGACCGTAGGACACGCAGCCTCGCACCCTCAACTTCAACTGCGCATGCGCCGAGGGTTCCCCCGATCGCTGACAGGCGGCGCAGGATGTGCGGAGCAGCACGCGCTCCGGTGATCGCCTTTCATTTCAACCTGATAGTTACACAGAACCGCACAGAAACACGGAATGCAGGGTATAGGTAAAAGCTTTAAAATAATACGGTGGACGATAGACCAAGACTTATAAAATATTTATGACATAAGGGCCAAATTAGAACTCGTACTATTATCAAAGCTAAAAAAACAGCATGCAAAAACGCGCTTGATTTTATTAGCACGATAAAGAGCTGTCAAACTGTCTTGCATAAGGCAATTTAGTTCAGGTGCCCCGAAACTTTGAAGGCCAAAAAATATCAGACTTCAGCTTTTTTTTTAAGTTCTTGATTATCCGTCAAGCAACAATGGTACGCGGTGGCATTAGTCAAAACCTGTTTACAAAAAAAAAAAGAAGAAAACAAATTTTTTTTTTTTAATTTAGCCTTCTGTCGGATTCATGTTTGTTCAGAACAGGATGTAAGATAGACAGGGGGGGAAACGAGAGCCAAATGAGCGACCGGATTGTGTCCCCCTCGGTTTTCTCTTTTTCTGTGGCGCCATCTATGTGGAGCACCGCGAACTCTCAATCCGGGTGGGCGATCGGTGGCGACCGGCTAAACGGACGGAGATGGTTTCTCGTGGATTTTCAGTGGAGGACTGTCGTGCGTTCAGTTTATTTTGCGCACTCTCCCAAAGAGTTCCATGCAAATTCGATTACGATTTTTTTTCTTCTCGCCGCAGCGCCTTCTGTCGCAAATCGGGGGTACCCGCAAGCAGACGAGTACACAATCCGGTCACGGCGCTGCGGTAGGCTTCTATCGGCCGTTTCCCCACCTGTCTATCTTACACCTTGGTTCAGAAGAAGGGCGTTTATACTGGGTCTCGCGTGGCGCCATTTCTGTGCAATACTTTATAAAAGTAACTGCAACTAAGCCATCTTAAAAAAGCTGGGAGATGATAGCAAGACCAGGATATTAAGATACGTAGATAATTTTCTTATTTTAGTGCTGCAACTGAGGTATCCCTGCAAGAGGCCGTTTCTGAGATGCTTCTTGTCTTCGTTGCCTGTCTTGTCCGTTTGTCTTCAATGTCCCTCTTTCCTTTTCGCAAATTAAAAACCAACACGCTGAACCATCTACACGAACGGTTTGTTTTTTACTTTTGAGACTCCCACTTAGGGGAGGTTACAACTGTTAAAAATTAAATTTAGTTTCCTAAAGGGCCACATTTGTTGTGCTTATAAGCCGAGATGCCAAAAAGTTATCTCGCCATATGGGTCGCCTCACTCTAAGTTAGTCAAAAGGAGCATTGCCAAAACTTTCTCAGAAGCTGCTCTCAAAAAATATTCCGATCATTTCGTTCAGAAAAGCTTTGAGAGAGAATTCGCAAAACTGCAAGAAGCGGGCTTTCGGTAAAGGTGTTTAACCGAGGTCGCCAAAATTAGGGGGGCTCAGAGGAATGTGTAAACCCACTCTCGAGAGTCCTAATATGAGGCAGGCGATAATTCCTTACTGACACTTAGTTTCACTTAATTAAAAAACAAAAAAAAAATGACCCAGTGTTTCAACGTTCATGTAGTTTTCTGAGCTCTCAATCAGATGGCTCTATTTTGCCATCAAATAAACAACCCAGGGTAACAGTCTCATTCTTGCAGCAAAAAACAGAGAACTAAATTAGTGGAGTGCGCCTCGGAGTTGTTTACAAAATACGCTTTTCTTGCGGCGCTGTGTACATTCGCCAGACGGGCAAATGCGTTAATGACCGTGGCCGCGAGCATGCGGCAGCTACGCAACCTGGCCCATCTGGTCATCTCGCCATTTATTGTAGCAGATTCGCTTGCGCGCCTGTGTTGCATTATATTTAGATTTTGTCTCGATTTGAACGTAGAGCCAGCAGAGAGGTGCACGAGGCATATAAAATTCGGGATAAGGCTGTAGTTTACATTAGTGAGGCGTCAGTCGCTCTATCCAATAAAGATTTTGACAATATAAGACAAGCATTGTACCGACACGTTGACGACTGACAGGTTGTTGGGGTACATTCTGAATAAACAACCGTTGCGAGTGCGTCTTGTGTTGGATCTCTACGTGCTAGTCCTTGTATTTTTTTTCCGCGCTTTTACATTTCAAGACTATAAGCCAACTGGCCCAATTTTACAGTCTGCTAAGAAAACGACCAACAGGTCACATCTGTTCGTTAAAACTGCAACGCTCCCGATGCAAACTGTGTGCTTTTTCAGACGCGCCTTTAGTTTTGCGAATAAACGATTTTAGCAATTTCTGCTGAAAATTTGTATATATGAGCAGGGCTCCCGTCTTTTTGTTGTATAACGAATGCTTTTAGTGTTAATACCAATTTAGGCGAAAACTTGTGGCACCTGAAATCTTCAGAGACGAAAAACCCTCTATAGGTCACTCTGACCTCACCCCTGCCCATTATCCGAGCTAAAATATTCATCAGTCTCGTAGGTCGGTGATCTCCCTGAGCCGCGGGTGCGCTGAGATTGAGGGATTTTCTAATTGGGCCAGCTAATTACGGCAAAGGCCGTTGTACAAATAAAAAGATATTTCACGTATTCTCTAACGTCCTAACAAAACGGCATGGGGTAAAGCCTGCCTAGCTCATTATCATGCTCCCGTACTTCGACTAATGAGAAAAGGGTCAGGCATCCGGCGTAGCTAACAAATATTTGCCTATTATCAGCGTTCTAGAAACTGCAAAGAATCACTGCAGAAGAATTATCCTCTTATACGTCATCCGCCCAGTAAGCGAATATTGAAACTGTTCTGAACAAAAATTTAAAACCTTTATTTGGCACACTCATTAAAAGGCCCCGCTTGTAATCTCAACGTGCTTACCCGGAGGAACGGACACGGTTGTTAAACCAACGCACAAGAGCCTGTTCTTTATGCAGATCACCCGAAAGCTAGTAAATTATCTGGATGTACAGAAGATACTATGCGATTGGCAGCGTTGCACAACAACAACAACAACAAAAACAAAACCATAGAAAGAAAATTCGGGATATGATGCTCGAAACGACAGGAGCCTCTAAGTGTGACGTTCAGCTCTCAGGGATAGTGGAATAGAGAAATCGCTGCAGTCGCTACTATGAACATATTCACAACTATAATCATAGATAACTAAAGAAACGCAGGGTGCCGGACTTGCCACATTCTACGTTTTTTTAAACGGTCAGTAACAATACTATCGAATAGACCGATCTCACCAGCTAGTTTGAGTACGCCACCGCTGCCGACATGCATCGTGGGAGCTGTAGTCTTTCTGCACGCGCGACAACCCTGCTGGAGGTCTGCGCGAGCAGAGCACGAGGCGGCATGAGCTCTCTCGTGAACTGGCGTCTGCCTCCTACGAACTACAGTTATGGTGGCGTCACGCATGCGTGGAACGCTCGGTGAGATCGGTCTACTGCAGCTTGGTTTGTTGAATGGAATTTTTTTTATTAAGATTTGAGCAAAAAAGAAAAGAACAGAGTATAATATAAATGAGGCAATTTATATTAGTAACCATTGAGTAGACATGTGAATTGAATGACCAGGACGAGTATATGTACTTTTTGTTTAAGTTCTAACAATCATAATCTACAGATCATAATATAATTAATTTCTGGCGTTCATTCTTTCAAAAAAGTTCTTCATCGCGAGTGGTTTAGTTGCAGTTTATTAATATTTATAAGGGTTACAGGCTTTGCGGATGCGCATATATACCAACTAATTAATTTTGAGTTATGCGCTTCATGTGGCGAAATTTACAACAAATAGTCAGCTGCATGTATGAAACGAAAAAACAAATGTGGTGAGTTATGCCCTTGAAATATGTCGCTAAGAGTGCTTGCGTTTACATTTAAAGTTTTAGCGTTCCTGTCACCTGAAGCTTCTTACGTCAAATAAGTCAGCAGTTCCGGTCAATACCTTTGGCATCAAGAGTAAATTAGTTGCATAACGTCGCATTAATTTTGACACTGTTTAGGAACTCCCTTAATGCGGCTATACATAAACTAAATGGTTTCCCGATATGTGAATTATAAAATGAAGCTTACAACATACACCGGCCATAATCACAGAAAAAAAAAAATCTGGAGATTCTTGTGTTCAAACCCTCACACCCAAATTTCAGAACATACATTAAAAAAAAATTGTTTTTGAAGGTAAACTTAAACGTATCAAGGACATATATGTGCAGCTGACTTAAATAAAGGGCAGCAAAAATGAACAATAATCTATATTACTTTGCAAGCTTGAAGCCCGACGTGTTCTGCAAATCACTATAAGATTCAGATTCCTCAAAATAAACATAAACATAGCCATTCAACATTTCCAGAGGGAAGCATTTACGACTCGCGATGATTTTAGTTTATCCAATCTCCGCTTTGAGACTACATCTGAAGAAGTCTAGAAACCTGTTATTTATACTAAAACCCCATTTTTTTACTCATCCCTAAAAAAACTAATTCCGCATTGCACGTTAGAAAAAACACAAAATAAAATATATAAAAAAACAAGAGGAAGGATTGACGCGGTTAAAATAAAGCGTCCCAAAAAAGCGTTATTTTAACCCCCCTTAAAACACTGCCTTTTCCGGCCTATATATCCCAAACCCACCCGGAACTTGAGATCCGTCAGGTTCATATAGACTTCCGGTTTCTAGATCACAACCGGCTGTCGAATCTGAACTCCTCACCGCTAGGTCACAATATCCTGTATAAATTAAAATATACCAGGAAAAACATGTGTGAAGAAGACTTTCAGAACATTTCACCAATAACAATTTACTTTTTAAGCGGTTTGGTTCATTTAAACATTCATATTTTAGGCCACAACTTAAGACAACAAATCAAGCAAATAGGTTCTTCTGACAGAACGTGTTTAGTGTCAAACAGTAACAAAGATGTCAGCATTTTGTTCTTACACATTTCCTTCAAAATGTTTATGCTTTCATTAATAAGGATTCAAATAATTATGAGTCTGCGAAACGGGTCCAGGTGTATCTAAAAAAGATAAATTATGCTACCTCCTTCTATGAAATTTATGTTCCGCCCTCTGCAACAGTACCCCTTCAAAAAAATATGGTATTGTAGCCAATTGTTTTTGATAATCACGATGTTGCTGAATCGAAATCGCTATTATAATTCGTTCATTATAATCACCATGGGCCTCCTGCGCTGAAGCTTTGAACAAACTGCGGCGCCCTCGTTTTGGGTAGTACAAGCTCACCTGGTTGGGACTCCCACTATTGTGGCGCCTTCGCCGTGATTTCTTTTTTCCTTCTGTGTAGTGCAGAAGAACAGAAAAACACCTTTGGAGGTCCGAAATCGGCTACATTCAACGCCTCAAGAAAATCAAAAGTTCCGGATTCATGCCACCACCGCTAGGGTACGCGTCTCGTATCTCTAAGTGGTGACGTTAGAACATCTGGCGTCCCGACGGTCTTTGTTTTTTTTTCTTCATGTTTCTTTGGGATGCGTGACACGGCGTTTCTTGGTTCACGCTCTTATCGTCCCAGCTTTGCCCTGTGCCTCGACGGCGTTGGCATTTTTCGTTTTTTTTTTTTTCTATTTTCCTCGTTATCGTGTTCCGCGCCAGAGCAGGCACGCTTCTATATGTGTGGCAGTTTGAGTCGCTCAAGTTTGTACTACCCAAAACAAGTCCTAACAAGTCATTTTCGCAGCGCCTCCTGGGCAACGCAGGATGCCTATAGCCTTATGCTTGTTAACCACCGACTTTGTTTCTCCTTTTCGGTAGGTCAGTGCTTAATATCCAACTAAGACTAATACTCCCAGCCTCTCCATTCACCACCCCTGAGTTAATCCACAGCCTCTGGCAGAGACGTGGCAGCTTGGTATTACTGTCACAAGAATGTTTTAACGCAGAATGCGTATTAGGGCTGACTTGTAATTCCATACCCTGTTTCACTTGAAGTCCGAAGGCAGCCGACACTAAGCTTCGACGTAGCTGATAAAGCAGCGAAAAATGTGCGCCGCCAGAGCGGTCTTTTTTCTTCTTTTTTTTGGCTTTTCATTAGTTGCGAAACTATTCAGCGCAGGGTTGTGGGGCATTCACTCTGCGTGATTGGTATAATCGGTGAGAGCAAACGCAGAAAAGCGATGAGCAGCATGACAATGCACTTTTGACTGTGCTTGATTACCTCCATCGAACCGCAGCATCTGACTTAAGTAAAACGATGTACAGAGCGTCACAAACGGTTGTCGAATAAGAAGAAAAACACAAAATAACGTGGCCAAACTGTCTTTCTCTTTTTTTCTTTCTTGCAAAAAATTACTTTCGAACCATCATACTCTATAAGCCTTATGTTCTACCTCTACGCTTCTGGAGCGGCTTGAAAAAGTGCTATTTCATCTAGAGTATTTGCACTTGAGCGTGCCTTCAAAGAAATGTTTCACATTAATATCGTGACAGGTAGCGTATGGTGACGTGACGACGGAATCACTCTAGGCAATGCGATCACGTTGTGAATGCGGTTTACGTGATCGCATAAGCCTTAGTGACGAGAGTTTACGCCGTGGCGTCCCATCAGGCCATTTCACACGGTCGTGTGACGTAACGCGTTAACGAGACCGGGTCAGCACGTGACCCGCTCTTACTAAAGACGTTGGAGACGGCACAGCCTGTCGCTGCATATCTCGTGGCTTATCACCTGCGGAGGCATGACCGGCGTCTCTCCTCCATTTCGCGAGAAGGCCGACTGCAGGAGCCTAGGTTAAGACCCCACGGAGCTAATCAAGCAACGCTGAAAGTGCATAGTCACGGCGCGTGTCCTTTTTGTAGATTGGATATGTCAGCGGCTCAACGAATGACGCGCCACGATCCTACGCTTTTCCAACGTCTCTTTGGTTTAGGTGGTGATAGCGAGGCTCACGAAAACAACCAGCGCCGTGTCAATGCACTTTTTGCGATGATTGATTGATTTCATAGGAGCGTAGTGTCAACCGCCGTAGTGTGTAAACAAGTGAACACCATCCCGCATTCAGAAATAATAACTTTGAAATTTTTATTATTACAGATAAAGCGCACCAATGCAGAATGTGTCGTGTGTTCCTATTTGACGCCCTAAAAGTTAATCCCCCCTCGTGGAAAACAAAACAAGAACAAATAAAGAATTCAAAGGGAAAGGACATACGCGACACATTCAATCGAATCTAAATTCAAGCACGACAAATTCTGCTTCAGACGGCTCTAGGTGAAGTATCAACGTGAGTAATAAAGACAAAAATACTGCTTGATTTTAACTGACAGACACGGCATCTTGTTGCTTGATCATAAGAACCGTTTTCTATATTTCGATTATGTAAAGGGGAAGGGGAGTAATTCGACGTCATTCTAATTTCACCCGCATTATTATTTCCTCCAGACACTGGCGATAAAGGTAACTAACGGCGTCGCCTGACCCTTCGGAAAAAAAAAAAAAAAAAAAACGCAGGATGCAAAGCGATTTTATAAAATTGTACTTCGCGTGATTTATCGATTATAACTTAAAGTTAGTCTGTTACTAGCGCAGATGCAGTACTTTGTGCCGAAGAATTCCACAAAATGATATCCCAGAAAACAAAAAGTATGGATACATGAAAGTAGGGAGGAGCGTCAGCACTCTCAGAAACAAATTGTTCCTAAAAAAGAAAAAGACAGTGACAAAAAATAAATAATGAAGTGCTAAAAATCCTATCAACCGGAGTCGCGGCGGAAATTACAGACTCCATTTTCGTGCTACGCAATAGGATCAGTAAGAAATCCAGAGGGGCGGAAATTACTTTCCACTCTTTTTTCGCTTTGCTTTTACCAAATGTAGTCGAATTCAGCGGAGACAGAGTATACGGTGCAAACTTCACCTTTGCAAAATTTGCATGATTTTTGTTGATTCCGACTTCTTCACCATTGAATGTCGTGCGTCTAACTGCCAATTGGGCAAAAAAAAAAAAAAGAAAACGAACTTGCACTCGGCAAATTTAGTATGAATCACAGCAATCCGTGACTACTTAGTCGGGTGTATACAGGGTGTTAGTTTTTATTCGAAACAGATTTTTAAAAAAGGCGTCTTTACTGCTACGTGAATGCCGTCTTCACTATGTGTTTCTTGAGCTCGGCGGACATTCGAGAGGCGAACAACCGTCACAGTCTGGTGAGTCATTAACTAACATCTGTTAATTAACTTTTTAATTATTGGTTTTATGGACCATGTTGCAATTGTAATTTTGAAGCCAGCCGTCCTGGAAGGCTATACCAACTTACACATTTAAAAATAAATGCAACTGGTTTGGAGATATCCGTCGACAATTTCTCCCCTTTCTTTCATCCGATTCCGAAACTGAAAGTTCCAAGTGCGCCGGAAGCGCAGATCACGTGACGCTTGTAGAAGTGACGGTTTCGTGACGTACAAATCGTCATGATCTCATATCTGCACTGCGGCTGTCACGGTGCGGCTCGAGGTATGCAAACTCGCGGGGGCGGTCTTTAGCGCTCTCGCTTTTAATGCGTCATTGCCCTCGGAGCTTCACTCGCGATTATTTGTCGGCGGGGAAGGCGCTTCGCCAAATAGCGTAGGCGCACGAACGCTGACTCTGCCAGTCGACTTAACGAAAGAAAATGAAACGCTACAAGAAAGAAGTCTTTGCTATTTATTATCTTCAGCGAAATAACTTCAGAGATCAGAATTGCTGATAATTTAAGTTTCTTGTGTGCTTAGACCCTAAGGTAATGTCTTACTTCCTGATTTTGTTCCTTATATAACAATGTTCTCCAGCATGTACCCCACTTTTTGTTTGTTCCTTTATATAATGTTTTTTCAGCAAGTACCCCCCACCTTGTGTAATGCCCGTAAGGGCCTTCAAGGTTTAATAAATGATGATGATGAAGTAATGTTCGAAATGGCGACCCTCCACTGCTACGCATGCCATGAATCGTTTCTTCATAGATTGAACCACCCGCTTCAGGACGTGTGGTTCAATGTGGCGCATGCTGAGACAATTCGGTTCTTCAGGTCGTTGACATCTTGGGGCTCAGTTGAATAGACTCCGTTTTTGATGTGACCCCAAAGGAAAAAGTCTAGCGGGGTCAGGTCAGGCGATCTTGGCGGCCAGAACATAGGTCCACCGCGCCCAATCCACTGCTGGGAAAAACAGGCGTTGAGGTAGCTCCGCGCACGCGACGAGAAGTGAGCTGGCGCTCCGTCATGCTGGAACCACGTGCTCCTAAGCTCGCTTAACGGGAGATCGCAGATGAAGTCACTGACAGCACCATCAAGTATGTTGGCTGTGTATGACTGAGCTGTCAGTGTGCCTTCGAAAAAAAATGGTCCCACTATTCTGTCACGAAACATGCCGCACCACACATTCACTGACCACCGAACCTGATGGTTATGCTGGCGGAGCCAGTGAGGGTTGGAATCAGACCAGTAGTGCGCGTTGTGAACGTTCACGTTGCCATTTCGGCAAAACTGTGCTTCGTCAGTCCAGAGTACATTAGTGAGAAAGTCGGGGTCTTCATCCGTTTTAATAAGGGCCCAATCGCTAAACTCCAAGCGCTTCTCAAAGTCACACTCGCTGAGGTCGTGATGCAAAGATATGTGATACGGATGGAGCTTGTGCTTTCTCAGGACTTTCCATACCGAAAAGATGCTGCCTCCGGAATCTTCGACGACATTTCGGATGCTGATTTCGGGGTACGCTCGCACGTAGGCTAACACAGCGATTTCAAAATCTTCGTCCAAGACAGCTGCTTTCCTTCTTCTTTGACGATGCACAGACCCAGTGGACAGAAACTTCTTGGCAACCTGGAAGACGGTGGATGGGGCAGGAACAGTGCGACCAGGGTGTTGGGCGGCATACAGCCTCGTGGCAAGAGGAACGTTGCCATTCATTTTAGCATACGCCATAACCATTTGAACCTTCTCGGCGACTGAATACCTCGACTGAATTTGCGCAGCCATTTTAACGCTACAACTGGCAGAGCCGGCGTTCGTGCGCCCACGCTATCTGGCGAAGCGAATCCCCCGCCGACAAACAATCGCGAATGAAGCTCCGAGGGCAATGACGCATTAAAAGCGAGAGCGCTAAAGACCGCCCCCGCGAGTTTGCATACCTCGAGCCGCACCGTGACAGCCGCAGTGCAGATATGAGATCATGACGATTTGTACGTCACGAAACCGTCACTTCTACAAGCGTCACGTGATCAGCGCTTCCGGCGCACTTGGAACTCTCTGTTTCGGAATCGGATGATAGAAAGGGGAGAAATTGTCGACGGATATCTCCAAACCAGTTGCATTTTTTTTAAATGTGTAAGTTGGTATAGCCCTCCAGGATGGCTGGCTTCAAAATTACAATTGCAACATGGTCCCTAAAACCAAAAATTAAAAAGTTAATTAACAGATTTTAGTTAATGACTCACCAGACTGACGGTTGTTCGCCTCTCGAATGTCCGCCGAGCTCAAGAAACACATAGTGAAGACGGCATTCACGTAGCAGTAAAGACGCCTTTTTTTAAAAATCTGTTTCGAATAAAAAATAACACCCTGTATAAATTAACCTTCTAAGTTATGGAACATGAACAAGTTAAATACGACTGAATATTGTCGTGCAAAGGCGCCGTGTTATCTACCAATCAAGCAGTGCCATGAGGGGGGCAATTCGAGCAACAAACGACTTCCAGAGGTTTCTATCCTGTTCTCATTTTAGTTTCCTTCGCATTAGTTTCCGGTTGCTGAAAAGATACCATAACTTCTTAATCCTTGTCGCAATCATGAAACACTTCAATAATCAATTGTATAGGCTGATCGTCAGTGTCCATTCAAAGTGCAGAATGTGAGCGCAACAACTAGCTTATCTATTTGATAATTGTCATTCGCTAGAACATGTACAGTCGCCGGCCATATAAGCTCCCCCGGTCGAACTCCAACCGGAGCAGCGAAAATCCCGCATGCGGCGCGTCGAGCGTTGCCGCGTTCTGGGAGCCGGGCTATTGGGACCAAGCCATTCCGTTATCAAAGGGGTGGACGCAGGTAGTGTAATAGCATTTCGCGTTTTGGAACGCAAATCTGAAGCACAGCCAATTAGAATCCCGCTGACGGTTGTAGGTAAACGCAGACGGCTTATCGAAATTCTTCACTACATGCATAATATCTCTGACGCGTGATATGCTACTCTTTTATTTTCAGAACCGGTTAGTCATTTTAAATATTTCCTACACGAAAAGTAATCCTACGCACAAGCCCTTTCTTACAATCTTTCTTAAACCTAGACTAGATAATGACAAGCGATTTTGAAATAATTTATTTAATCTATAAGGATATTCTAGAGATAAAAAAAAAGATTTGTGTCGAAGCAGTACAAAAATTCCGGCACTTTTCATGAACGCGTTTTATCAAGGAGACTCTACTGTTTTGTGCTCAGTAGCGTGTTGCTTCGCCACGGGTACTGAGAACGGATCGCAAGCGTTTGGGAAGAGAGTCATAAAGTTGGGCACAGGTCTTGGCTCTCTCAGCTTGTCCCATTCTTCGCGGACGGCCTCCCAAAGTTCCTCTTGAGAAGCGTGGTCCAGCTCACGCTTCGAGAGATCCCTCTTCATAATTCCCCAGAAGTTTTCAATTATGTTGAAGTCCGGGGACTTGGCGGACCACGGAAGCTGGGGAATACATAGGTCCTCGAGCGTCTTCTTAACATGTCTCGACGTGTGCACTGGGCAGTTGTCCTGCTGCAAAATGAAGAGTTCGTTTGGAAATGGCCCATTCAAAAGAAATAGCAGCATGGCGTGACTTAAGACTTCGCCGTATTTCTCTGCAGTTAACCTTCCGTCAAATTTAACCAGGGGGACAAGTCCCTGGCAAGTAACGGCGCCCCAAACATTGACAGAGGAGCGCCCGCTCCGTTCGACCGTCAGCGTGCATTCGGCGTCGTGGATGCGAAGTAAAATACATAGCAATTAGCAGCAATGTTACTGTGCCATAGTTATTAAAAAAAGTGAAAAAAAACACTTTAAACTACATCAAAACTCAAGCATGTTTGATCGTTGCGTTCTTAGTGTCTTTCATGTTTTACTTCGACGTTTCGAACACATCGGTTAAGGACACAATCTTTAATAAAAACTAAGACACGCGAAATAATGGTTTCACGGATTTAGACATTATTTAAATCCACTTCAAAATTGTTAAGAACAATGTAGCAATACTTTTTGTTCCCTTTCAGCAGCTCACACTAATAACCAACACTTTATGGGCTTTGTTTAGTTCAGTCTCTTATATGATCCGGTATATTCTGAAGATTTTATGCTAACGAGATCTCGCCGCCTGAAGTCAGGCCGCCAAACACGTCGTTGCTGGTCCCATACAGTGCAAAAGGTGCACTCGTCGGTGAACACGATCATCTTCCAATAATCCAGTGTCCACGTGGAATGCTCCCGAGCAAACTCAAGACGCAGTTGGTTGTGCCTAAATGTCAAAAATGGTTTCTGGCGAGCCACGCGCGAACGAAATCCAACTCGTCGAACTCTTCTTATGGCCTTTGCACTCACCCGGACCCCGAGCTCCTACTGTATCTCCTTAATTGTAATTGTCGGTTTGTCAACCACCGCTGCAATTATCTACTGTTCCTATCCTGCAGTTGTAGATGATGGCCGACGTGCGTGTGGTGCATCGTGAACGCGACCTTCGCCACGGAAAGCGTGGACAATACGAGGGTCGGTTTTCACATCGCAACCAACTATCGAAGCAATGTCTTGCCTGCTTTGTCCAATTTCAGCAAGCCCAATTATTTTATGTGTTGTCTCCTGCGGAACACGTGACATCGCACTGCAACTTTGTGGCAACCGGAATAATGTTTTCGCCTTGTATATCCCCCCACACGTCTAAAATAGGCTTTTCACACGGAACGTGCAACGTAAGCGACCAATAGGGTTGCTCCTCTTATTTAAATTCCTTGTGATTCATCTCAATGATTAGAGCCATCCGTGCTTATCCGTGACAATGGCGGCGAAATGGCATGACGATATTCAGATGCGCAGAGGTGTGTGAAGTCCGGCCGAAGTGACATGGTCTTTTGTGTTAAAAAAAAAAAAAATCAAGAAACCATATTTTTGCTTTTAGAACGGACAAGTTGCATGCTTTAAGAAAATTAAATGAAAACATTTGATGCGGTAGGCATGCCAATATTTTTATGCACATCGTGGTTATCAAATTATTTCATATCAACCCCAATTATTACCGCTTCCCCCCTCTTCCGTATCAATCAGATCATGACCGCCACGTGCTGCTGATGCGAGACATTCTCTACACAATGACTTTTGCAAGTGGCTTCCTGGTCGGCCACATCTCGCTTGTTGAGGGAACAGTGTTGTCATGCCTAATATCATATCAAACATAGCGTTTTTATATTTGTAAGCATCCTGCTTTATCTATACGCCTAAAACAAGCTCCAGTTTATCAGCAGTTAAAACATCATCTCCGAACACTCGGGGCCAACACCCAAAGGCGGCAAGTCTAATCGGCCATGCTTTTGTGATTTACACTTCTAAAGGCTGGAATCCCGATAAAAGCTATGCGTCCACCCCTTTGATAATTGAATGGTTTGGTCCCAATAGTCGGGCTCCCAAAACGCCGCAACGCTCGACACGCCGCGTGCGGGATTTTCACTGCTCCGGTTGGCGACTGTGCATGTCGTTCTCAATATGACGATGAACTGCGTGCTGCACGACGCCATTGCGGCGCACGACGGACATGGGACCGCAGCCAAGGTATATATTGCCGCAGCTTCGAAATTTTCGTTCGTGGCACCGACCAATCTTCAAGCGCAAAACATTGAGCGGAAGGAATATAGTAAGTAATACCCCATTCACACGATCATAAAGGTATTTTTATGATTTATCTAAGGGATCTTTATTCTTTGCGGCGAATCAATTCACGATCCTCCGCGCGTGACGTTTGTTCGCGACCGAAGAGCGCGGGCTGATTCGTTGGCCGTGTGAATGGGGTATAAGAAACACTCCCACGACAAACGGTCCGTGCGAATTCGTCGTCGTCGTCGTCTTCTTCACTCGCCGGAGAAGCGGAGAGAAAAGAAAAAAACGCGATCGGGTGTAGTCACGTGACTTCCGATGAGCTTCAGTGCTCGTGTTTCGGTTTTGGTTTCGATCAGTTGAGTACTTTGACTTTATTAAAATATTCGTGGCTCTTGAGAAAAATATTGATTGGGGAGTCTATTAATACCATATTAAATTGTCTAACAAAAATATTTTTGGGGGGTGTCAATGTTTTTTCTAAGCGGCAGTGAAATAGAATAAAACATTAAAACTTAAGTGAAACGCGCATATTAAAAAAAATCAATTTGCGCGAAGCACAACACGCGCAATGTTTACGCCGTTAGACGCAATTTAGATGGAGATAGCCAGCTCTAGGCCATAGACAGGAGCGTAGATATAGCTATGCTACAGTTCACTGCTCTCATCGGTTGCAGAGATGATTGACATGTGAAATGTACGTTGTAAAATAGCTTCTCTGTGCCGCGGTAGGTTTTTATTTGACACCTTCTAATATTTCAGAAAGGAACTATATTGATAGAGTCCCGATTGTTTCCAAATATATCACGATATCGTGTTTTCCGTTTTGCTTTCAAACAAATAACAAACATTTCTGCCGGTGTTTACTGCGAGCGTTTGACACACTGCATAGCTCTCTCATAAGCAAGGGACGTTTCGCGTTCACCGATATGGTAAGCGGAAGATCTCCTCAACCCACGTAGTTTGCAGCAAACAACTGTCGCAAGTACACTACTGCGGAAGGGCTGTGCGCGCGCTTGTTTTCACAGCGGGACTGGCCTAAGCCTGGAGTCTCACGGCAAATACAGGGTATCCCCAAAAAATTAACGGGCGTTTCTTTACCGAAATTATAAACTACGCATCGGCGGACGCTCATTTACCGCCCAAATGCATCGCCAGAGGACCAAACGAGATACCAAGGATTCAGCACTAAGCATAATTTTAATCAAAATTTAAAAGTAAACATTCGACAGAGATCTGTCTGGTTGGGAGTAATTAATTATTAAAAAAAAAATCGAGCACCAACCAAGCCCTTCTACAGGGACCCTACGTTTCAAGGCCGATTCGACCTCTTCTTCAGGGGCGACTACGGCTACACTCTAAGAAAAAATGGAGGAAAAAGGTAGCAACGGCGCGTCTTCCTCCCTTCTACTGACGCGCCCCCAAGCGGACACGAGAAGAAGGGAGGAACGAGACGTTTTTCTCCTTCTCCAGGCAGACCGGAGAAAGCTTTCGCCCTCCAGACTCATCTTCTTTCGGTTTCGTTTTTCGAGCACGTCGCGCACGTTGTTTAATAAATGTTGTTGAGTTGATTGAGCGTCAGCGGCAGCGAAGGCCGCCTGTAATTCCGTCTTCTAGTCCAAACGTGCAGAACGTTTCGGTTGCATTGACGTTTTTACCACTAATTTTATCAAACGAGCAAACGAAGCCGCTAGAAACAGCGAAGTTCCGGAGCAGGAGCCCAGCAGCGCTACGTACACTGGGTAAGATGCCATCTCCGGATTAGGGAACCCACGCCGAACTACAGTAGCGGAACCACGCGGAACTGCGTCGACGTTTCAGACGTTATGGAAATCGCAATAACTGCGTCCAAGAAAGGCAGGCTGGGAAGGTTTTGCTGCCGGCTGCCTGGGTGCCTTCCGTGCTGAGTTCGGTTCTGTTTTTCGATGCCGAGTGCCAACCGGCGTTCAACGTGGTTCTGTATTTCTGCGTGTCAGCAACATAGCAGCAACATCGTGATGGCAGCGTTGTTGGTTGTGAACAGAAGACTGGAATTATCGCCGATGTGACCGTGTCTCCACGTATCAGCGGTGTAACAACTAGATGAGATGACGTAAACTGTCGGGCATTGATGCCGTTGGTCGGGCCGTGATCGGAGGGGGCGGGGGTGTCGCAGGTTGGCATTCCGCTTTACATTAAAAAGTTTAAGACAGCTTGAGGGATTAGGCAAGTGCAATCGATCGACTTGCGGATAGTCATGTTGGAGCGCTGGTCTGAACAGTAAGCTCCTATCGTACAGTGGCCAATGTGACTGTCAGTTGTCTCCTCGCCGAGAGCGATTGCGCTCTGGGCAAAGGATTAGCAGCGGAAGCAGGCGACGGCGGACGCGCTGTTTTCAAGGCCGCGCGCCTTAAAGGCTTTCTATGGGTGGTAGTAGAGTGTGGTCCGATAGCAGACGACGCCGTACGCTGCCGCGCGCGTGCCCGCGCGACTAGCAGACGGCGTCATACCTCAGACTAGACGCACCGGACGTCGCGACAAGGAGACACTAGGCTTGCGAGCGTGTCCAGCCAAGCAGCCAAGCCAAGCAGCCAAGCCAATCCAGTAGTAATGGGAGGGGCATGGAGATAGGAAGCTTCCGGAGGCGTCATGACGCCATCAGAGCTGAAGCCGGGGGAGACTTCCGGTTTGAAGGGACACACCCCCAACTATGACCAACACCAAAAGACGCTATGGAATTAACTTGGGCAAACTTGGACACTATTGGGCAGACTTGGGCACCTTTGTGGCGTTCCCCTCGACAGCGACATCTACTTCCGGCTTTACTTGGGATTTTCCCGTTTGACATGTTTGAGCCGGTAGGTCGCTTCTTCTTATTCCTACCTCCATGATGCGGGGCGTAGAGCGGGTGGTGAACTCCACCGAAATTGCACCTAGCGTGGTAAATATAGCCCAAAATATTTAGTTTACGTGGAAAATGAAGGAAGAAAAATAGGTTTCCTTTTTAAGTTCATTAAATATCTTTTTCTGTTGTTGTTATTTTAGTGTTTTTTTAACCAGCGTCTGGCAAGTCCTAATGAAGGATGTAAACTTTCAAGCCGATATCATCTTTCATAAAACTCGCACGTATATGTTGTAAAAAAAAAGACAAAAATATTACGAAAAGTAGCCTCAGCCCTGTTAATTTCCACCGTTGCAAAAGTAGCATAATACCATAAAAATGGGCATTTCCCTCTTTCTGTCTTTTGTAGAATGTAAAGAGTTTTAACGCTAAATTAAATGGGAGGCGTCGGTATCAGCACAGAATATAAAACAAATAAAAGGGATTCTGAAAATTAGTGATGACTGAAAAGAAAACGTGTTATTTTGAATGCTGAGTTTTATGTGGATTTTGTGCGAGTTTAAGGACTATTGTTAAGAATATTAAGAATATTTACTGGTCTAGGGGCTTCGAGGGATATTTATGGCGAACTCTCAAAACGTGGATCCAGTACGCTGTGTGAATATTTAAACTTCAAAAATAAGAAAAAAAGTAAAATCGACAGAGACATTAAAGACTGCTTACGTGTAGGAATGCCAAATTCCTACACGCAGCACGTTCCCACAAGCCGCGCGCCACGTCTTCCTTTTTCACGCGACGTTCCGGTGGTGACATAACGCTCCCCCACTGCGCAGGCGCGACGATTCCCGCCGGCTTCACGACGGCTTCCAAGACGATGCATCTTCTGTGTTGCTTTTCTTTTCTGTGTGTTTTATTTCGGAGGCGCGTCCGGTTTGACCTTGAGCGCCCTGCCGGCTTCCGTGACGAAGCATCTGCGTTGCTGTGCTTCTAGCCAATAAGAATTTCACTGCCGTTTCGCCGCTACAGACGGTTACAGACAACGCCGACTTCGTTCCGGGGGACAGTTAATGCCTCCGCATTAATAAAGAAATGAAGCGCAATCGCTTTTTTTTTTGTGCCTGATTGATTTAACCGGCGGTAGCAAGCCCACAAAAAGATCGACCGTCGTGACGACGCACTGTTGGGGCTGAGTGATTGGGAATCGAGTAGTAGTGATTGGCTAAGTCAAATTTGGGGGTTTTACGAGCCAAACCAACGACGGGCATCTGGCACGCCCCAGCGGAGGACTGAGGATTTATTTGGACCACCGGGGATCTTTTGACGTGCAACCGAAAGCTCGATTACACGGCGCCTCCTCCGCAATAAGCCTCCGTCAGATTGCGGGCACCTCGGCCGGGATTCGAACCCGCCACATGGGGATCCGTAGTGATTGGCTGCGGTTGGACCCAGAGTAAAACGTAGCTTATAGTCTTGTGGAAAGAACCAGCTGAACACATATAGAGAAAGGTCAGTAAACTGAAAGAAATAGGCGATCGCTGTACTAATAACCGTATTATTATTATTAAGCATAATAATCCCCGGAGAAGAGAAACGAGGGGGACAAAAGACAAACACAAATCTCGGAACACAGCTAGGTGACTGGTGCGCGACCAAACAAATTTCAGTCACGCACCTGTCACCTAGGGGTGTTTGGACATTTGTGTTTGTCCTTTGTCCCTCTGGTTCCCCTTGTCGGGGGAATATTATCATTATTCTTGTCCAGCTCTCTTGCAACTTTCTATTAATAGCATTATTATCATTACTTAATATTATTGCGGAGCAAGTCTACAGGGCAACACCGACACTCTGTTTGGCGTATTTTCATGGATATTTAATCTCCTGATTTACTGGGGGAGGTAGTGGAGGGGGGGGGGAGAGGAGGGGTCCGAGGCTTAAGTGAACACGCCTCAATGAATAATGTGCTTGCCTTTAGCCCCCCGGCCCCCCCCCCCCCTCCCCCTTTCCTGAATAACATACCTGATAAGCATATGCAAATCTTGGATCCGGCTAAAGGCTAGCGCGTGAACCAGTGAGGTGTCTTTACCTAAGCCTTAAGCACCCTCTACCCACCTCCTCCCTCTCCACCCGTAAACCAGAAGATGTGTCGTCAATGAAATCGCGTTAATTAGCGTATTGAACTTGACTTGGTGGCTTACTGCACTAGCTTTTCCAAACAGGCGCCCCGCATGCCCCAAGCGTTCTCCGGAGTCTTGCTGAGTGTCACTGCCAGATATGTACTAACGCGTAACTAGTAACGAGTTACTTTTACCTAGTTAAGTTGATCGAAAACGAGCAACTTATTTAGTTACTTTTTTAAAAAGGGAACGAATAACGTACTTAGTTATTTTTACGGCTAAGTATTACGTAACAATTTTTTGTTACTTTTAAGGAGTAACATGTACACCCGTGAGCGATATGAAAGTGAACAGCCCTCTTCTTGTTTTCGAGGCTCCTGCAAGTTTTGGAACAAGCTCTGTTCCAGAAGAGGGCTAGAACGCAAAGTTTAGACCCTTGGCCACGTAGCACTTGAGACGTTGAGAGTTAATATAGGTTTAGGAAGCCGTAAAACAGGCATGAAACCAGGTATGGTGTTCACCTTCATAATGCCGGCGGGTGTACATCACCGTTTAAACAGCGTCGTTTCAATTCTAGCTTGATTAAGCGTCTATTGCTACAAAGGCAGATGAACAACCTGAAAAATAATTAAACAGTGTGAGAGTATAGCAACGTTTGCCGCTGAACGCGTCCGTTGAACTCTGCAGCTGGGAATGTCCTTCGCCCAGCAAACACAATAAGGTTCGTTGGTTGAACCTTCTAGAAGCGTGTCCTGTTCAAATGTAAGCCCGGAGGTTGCCAACACGGGAAGACTCAAATCACATTGTCAACTTGAATCTTTAGAAGCAGAGAGAACAAGAGAGAGAGAGAGAGAGGAATCTCAGATTTACCAGCTCTTGCTGAAGGACAACACTGCCGTTCTTCGAGGGCGTCAGTAGAACGATCCTTCTGCGTCGCCGGAAATGTGTTCTCGACGGAACGGGGAAACATATGTGACAAAAACTTCAAGAGGCGGCTACTGCGTATATTTCGTGTCAAGCTGTAATAATATCTCGAGAGATAGCCACCTAAAATCAAGAGAAAATTCGAAGAAAATAAGGAGTGGGCTAAGTCTTGGTGTGTAATCAAGAAAAGTCTTGGAAATTCTATTTTAAGCTCATATGTCCCTGCGAAACTTGTTATCGCGGCGGGGCATTAAAGCAGAGATTACTGAACTTCCCAGTCAGCAATGTTAGCTTATATCCCGCCGTAGCTAACTAGATTCATTTGCGCCGAAGATATCATTGATCCCAACACTTCGATTACTAGAGTGGGCTATCTTTCGGTGTTTAAAAGAAAATAGCAGATCAAGCCAACAATAGGGGTGGGGCATCACTCGGGATTTTACGGTAGTTGTGTGCAGTGCAGGCGAAGGCAACGCCAGGCCAAGAGAGGAAATAAGAACAGTAGGAAGGCGGGACGGAAAAGGAGGACGTTAGAGGGCAAGGAGAGAAAGGGAGAGCGCTAGGAATGTTAAAGAGGAGAGGAGGTTTCTCTCTAACTTCCCAGACTTCTTGTGCTTGCCCTTTTTCCCCTCGCCAGACGTTGCCTGCACCTATACTACACGCAATTAGTGATAAGGAGTAGATGCGCAACGACTACTGAAAAGAAAACTATAAACCATGAGACAAAAGCAGTTGTGTGTTTGGTCGTCTAAGTAACGAGAAAAATAACTCGATACTTTTGAGGTCAAGCAACCCGTTCCTTTTGAGAATCGGTAACGGGTAACGTATTTATATACTTTTTAAGCAAGCAACGAGTAACGGTATTTAGCTACCTCTTTTGGGTAACGTGTACATGTGTGCTTACTGCACATTTCACGTTTTCGAGTCATGCAGTTTTTTCTTTGGCTATTCACAGAACGTGCTTTCTCAAGTGTAGTGATTGACTCTTTTTTGTGGCAGAAGGCGATCTAAACTAATTATATTGAATGTTTCAGCGCTATCAAGTTTTCTGGGTCTTTCATCAGCGGTTTGTTAAAAAAAATGAAAAACGAGGAAGGTAAACAATATAAAAAAAAACACTAAAATATTTATAAGCTTCCTTTTGGTTTCGTTAGAGCACATGTAGCCTGAATTAGAGTGTAACCCAAATAAAGTTTTAATAAAACATATACACTAGCTAAAAAGGCTTTAAACATGTAGAAATGTTCCTTCCTCTTACGTGTTGTTCCAGTCTTCGATGTGCCTTCTTCCTTGTATATGAACCTAGAATACCATATCTTTCACATAGCTATGGAGTGAAAGAATTCTAAGAAGTCTGATGTCATATATAAATGCCACCGTCCTCACAGCTGGATTCATCATAATAAATAAAACAGCGCAAAAAAAAACACAAAGAAAAGTGGAAGACATGCTCAAGCACAGCGCTAATTGTGCATTGGTTACATACGTAAATTTAAGGGACTCACTAAATTGATATTTTAAGGAAACGTTGTCAGAATGAAACTTTTGATTTTAATTTACATTTTGGAGGATGAGTGAAAGTTCCCTCTCATGAAAAATGTTGCGACACGCATTTTTTTCTAGCTTGCGTGGCTTTTGAAGGTGTGCGTTGATAGCGGATGAAAAGAAAAATTGTACCAGGACAGCTAAACATGTAAGAACTTTCGTAAAAACTAAGTAACTAAGGACAAAAACCCTTGTCAACATCACCTGTTGTATTAAGAGATGGAAATTGAAGACGCCCACAGCAAAACTATAAAAAGATATAAACTAGAATTTGAGATGCAAGCAAAAAAATCAAAAAACAAACTGGAAAATGTGTTAAGATGAAGCGTTTGTAATTAACACGAAACGAGATTGAGAGCACAAAAAAAACCTTCAATAATTTGAGAGTGTGAGCGCCACGCAAACAAACACGGACTTTGCTACAACGCTGCGGCTCTCAACCTCTATTCAGAGGCAAAGAGAACGAAAAACACAATTACAAACTTGGAATACAACGTTTGTGCTAGAAAACAATTTAAAGCCCTCTCGTCAGCCGTAAAGCTTCCTCCTCGTTCCCCAAACATCAGTCCAATTCCTGTACTGCCCTTTGTTCTGTTTAGCGTTTTGTTGATCTGTATACACTTTGGAAGCACACTTTGAGAAACACAAAAATGTCTCGAAGTTCCCGGAACTTTGAAGGTGCAAATGATGCAAAATAAACCTAAAAAAAGAAGAAACTCGAAACCCTGTGCGCGAGTTTGTTTCTCAAGAGTTGTTGACGAACAACGGGCGTTTTGATTACATGTTTATCCGGGTAAAGGATTCTTGTTCTCCCTTTCCAAAACTTTCCGTGTGTTTTCACGCATCGCCTATTTTTAAAATTCGTTTTATTTGTTAGAAAAAAAAAACTATCCCACCCACGTCCTCATTCCCTAAAATGAATAAACAAAAGGATTAACCCGTTTGCTGAGGCTCACTTTCTTTTCTGTGACTGCTCCCAAACAAAACGAAGTTCTTTTTGTGCTATGTTGTTTTGCTGGAAACGAGCAGTATTTAATGATCTGAAGATAAAATTTAGCATTTTTATTTTTTTTCGTCATCAAGTTTGAGATTTGATATTCGAGGGTTTTAATATAAAAAAAAGATTTCAGAAGTTGGTCATTTAAAAAAAAGAAACCGAAAACATATCAGTTAAAAAAAAACTATTAAGCAGAGATAGTTGTGCTTTTATACAACTGGCGCAAACTGTGAGTTGATAGCTTGAAAGAATGAAAGGAGTGGAACGATTTTAATTGAATTCAAAGATGAGTAGGAAAATTGATACAAGAGTCCCAACCCAAAAGCTGTATGTAAAAGTACAGGATTAACTAGTGTTATGCAAACCAGTCATTTTTGTGAAACAGGTTTAGACGGAAACGTTTTTTCATATAAATAAACAAAAACGCGATTATCATTATTAGTGGTATTAGCTACATGCGCATTCCAGGAGAGGTGACTGGCTACGTCAACATATAGGTAATCATACAATCCCCCAGAAATAAGGGTCAAGTATGCAATGACAAATACTAGTGTTATTTAGACAAGATGCTGTCAGTAATCTATACCTTGAGATATTATGCTTCATGATGCCTACTTTGCACCGCTGCGCGTCATTGGTAATATTGATGTAAAGTCCAGATAGGTCATATACATTAAGCATATTTTTTATGCGTCAGCATTAGAAGGCTCGTTTACGAAAACCCCGCGGTGTCTTTCGTTCGTCAGATGTCACGTGCGACACTGCCATTGGTTCGAAGCGCTGACGTGAGCAGGCGTCAACCTCTCCCTCTCTCCCCGGCGCATACAAACTGACAGACACCGCCGGGTTTTCGTCAAAACTAGCCCTTTCGTTTTCGGCAAACTTACGTCCACAGCTGCAGCAGAGCCAGAGAGGAGTAGGCGCCGCGCAACCCCTCATAGATAACAAAGCCGTGGTGCTGAATGCGATGGCTTAATTAGAGAAGAACAACCCTGGACACGGATTAGAAACGAGTGCTGCGTTAGTGTTGGCTTTGAGTCCAGTTTGATCCGAACATTGCCGCTACCGTTGTGTCCGAGCTCTGCCCAGTGTTGGCCTTCTCTGATGACGCCATCCCATTTAGCACTACAGCCTTGTTATCTAGGAGGTGTTGCGGCGCGGCGCGGCGGAAAGCGGGCGTGCTAAGTTGACGCTTTTCTTTCGCCGGTTGTTCTTCGCTCTGGGTTTCCGTAGTAGCGGTGCGTGGGTTGTGATATTTGTGTGTAGTTAAAACGATGGATGCGGTTCATTGCACGAGTGATATGGATGCTGTTTCTTCCAAGAATGGTATAAATGTGGTTCTTTCCATGATTGATATGGATGACCGCATCAAAGGGTGTCGACGTACTCTGACAGGCTGTGTACACAAAAGGGGTGAAATAAATTATAGGAACATTCATTGGTGGAGTCTTGGGGGATCCGTTAGCATGACCCTTATGAAACGCCACGCACGTCATCCTTTGAGAGACGCTAACACTGACCCCGTAACGAGTCCAAAAAGATGCAGAAAAAATAGAGGAAGCAAAAGAGAAAGCCAAAAGAAAAAGTAATGGGTCAGCGTTAGATTTTCCCAAAGGGAAACGTGTGTGGCGTTTCAAGGGCCATACTAAAGCATTCATGAAGAATCTTCCAATCGATTTTCTTGTCTTTTTTATAGATGACGCAGGCTTCAGCAAAACGCGTGATCATTCATAATATGAAATAACGGCGATCCGTATTCAAAGTCGCCGTGGGACATTGGAGGTAACATGTGTTGGTAAAGAATAGCGTTCGTTGAGTCGAAAACAAAAATTGAAGCGGTTTTCTTGGTCGGGAGTGACGTGATGATTTATAGCTTACTTTTTAAAATTGTATTTCGTAAAAATAGAACCGTTAAAAATTATGACTTTCTGAATTGAAGAACCAGTTAGAGTTCAAAAAGTACAAAGGATAAAATAAATTGCGCGTTCAAGGTTTTTCCAAGGAGTACACGTTAAAGAAATGAAACGGAGCTGAGAAGGAATACTTTTATCACCCCCTCTATTAATGCGAACCATTCCCTACCCTCTCCATTTCTTGGCCGTATCGCTTGTTCAAAAATTAAATAAATTGATTATATTAAATATTGCCTTATTATAATTTATTGTTCAAAATATAAGTTAACCGTAACTATGCTTCTACAAAATAAATATTAGGGTTTTAGTCATGCTTGGCATTCT
The DNA here is from genome assembly GCA_013358835.2 of Ixodes persulcatus. Lineage (NCBI taxonomy): Eukaryota > Metazoa > Arthropoda > Arachnida > Ixodida > Ixodidae > Ixodes > Ixodes persulcatus. The sequence goes on from JABSTQ010003887.1 coordinate 50,457, forward strand.
TCAAAGGATATAATACCAAAATGCCCTAGAAAACATAATGTATGATAACAGGCAACCAAGGACATAAAAATCTAACAAAAATATAATTTGAAACAATTAAGCTAAGTTCACTAGGTTAACCACCAAACAATATGACATGAGACACACGATCAGGACGTTTGCTGTGCCTACAGTTCCAACAAGCTTCATTATCTTTTAAACTTTAAAATATGAAGTATTTTTTTCTAAAAGCTTCGAATTCAAGTGAAGTTTGAACCAAAACTATTTGAAAAACTGACAGGAAAGACAAAGATGCCTGGAGGTATATGCCAGCTCAGGTTGTCCGTCTTAGTACTCTCCGTTAGTGGCCCTGAGAACTACACCAGAAATGAAAGTGGGGTACATAACTTTCCAATATCGTGCGGAAATGTTCAGAACAGTGTTAGTCTTTTGATAGTTAGGCAGTAAAAAAGAAGTACCATTTTAATTAATGATCATTTTCAGAGTCACCCTATATCATGCCACTTTAGCTTATGACACTACTCGCTAAGGGGCGTGTGTGGTAATATAAGTGACTCACTTATGTTAGTACATGTACTATCTTATATTAGCACTGATCACTCAGTAAAGCAGTGCATACAGTCGCATACTCGGTTTGTTATTCGTTATGTCAAATATGCTCATGCACAGTAATCAGTTTTCTTGATTTTCTTTGACTTGTTTAGGTAGCCAGTTTCGCGCGTAAAAATATAAAGCAGAAAAGATGCCAATCCAAACCTTTAATATTTATTCGTTCGTAGTAAAACTAGCACCTTCTTTGATTTTTTTGTTGCTCGTTTCTTTGCTGGAAACAATTTAGTCATCGCCGTGGTAACATGACATACACAAATTTCATTATCTCTTCATATTCATCACCGCGGCGAGTGCGATTTCGTCACTTGAATGCACTTCACTTGTTTGCATTAGGGCTTTATATTTGACAGGTATCACAGTAACACGTTTAACATGACAAGAAACTTTATAAACTGCCGTTGCCTTATATAGAATATAGTCTATACTCTGAACGAAAACATTTGCGTTCAGCTTATTCGGATTGATGGCTCCGAGAAAGTACGTGTTCTCACCAACTCCCGATACGTAGGTTCTTTTAATTCACCGTAACTAACATTTATCTATAATAAACAACATCATCTTCGAGTTTTTCCTTCCCTTAAAAGGCAACTAATGTCGACCGCGCGTTCTTTCCCTCCCTATCCTTTACCTCTCAGCACCGGAACCTGGCCAACTTCCTGAAAAGAGAGCCTGTCAGTGTTTACGTAAGCTTGTCCTAATCACCACCTTCACCGAAAAGACAAATTGATGGAATGGCGTGGAAGGGCCGGCAACAACCTCCCAAATCATTCCAGCTCCTTGCGTTCGCCCATTTCATCTTTCCAAACTCTTCCGCGCTGTTAATAAGTTATTTATCTTTTTCCTTTACATATTAATTTTTGTGGGTTCAATTGTGAGTCTGCCAGCGTTAGAAGACAAATTGTCCAGGTACCAAGTCCGTGATGAACGAGCGTTACCTACTCTCATCAAGAACCTTCCCTGTGTCAGGTCGAATTTAACTTAAGTTTATTATTTTCTTTCGGAGACCTTCCCGCTCAAATGCTCACCTAGCGCATGTAATAAACCAGGCAAGGAGCGCCTTTTTGTTTCGCCTTTTTGTTTCCGGAAGCACGCCTGTGGCGTTGGGGTCTTCATTGTGTGTTTGACGTTACGCCAGGCAACACGCCAGAGAAACGACTAACTTGGGCCGGGTTCCGTAGTCCTTGGGACGTATCTTGGGCATAATAAGGTTTTGGTCCTGAGCTTTAGCAAGTGCCACATTTTTTTTTGTTGCTTTTTGTATTTGGGTAGTTGGACATATAATTGTTAAAGTGCCAGAATATAGCCAAAATTACATCGAATCAGCCGAGCGTTTAGCACCAAAGTCTAATCCTGACACTTGTTTGGCAATTTAAGCCCAAAAGTGCCAGGTGAAAATATAGCAAACGGAAATAAAGCTGCCGTTGGTTACATGAGTTCTTTACTTCCTTACAAACGGAAGGAGGTGAAGAATTCAGGCATTTCCTTAGGGACTGATCGGCCCGACCAAGCCAGGTGACAGCCAAACAACCAGGCAAGGAAGCCTAACTCTGGCCCATGTTTGGCAATGTAGGGCCAAAACACATAAACGCCGGCAATACATTATGAAGCACCGTTATACTTAGGTCATTTTGGAGCTTTCAAGGCAACACACTGCCAGAAAAACAAATTTGGATCCAGAGAACTTTGCTGCGTGGGTATAGTGTACTGCCTGTTTTGCTCCAATGAACATATACCGTGGAAAGATTTTCAAATACTTCTGACAAGCTCTTAATAATGTGATTAGAAGCGGCATCTTTTACTTATATTGTTCTAGGTTCTAGAAAAACTGAACGTGCTAATTCTGTCCGATAAACGATAATTCCAGTCAGAAACGGCTGATGTATCATCTTCTTGCTAACTAAAAGTAAAATCAATTTTCAGCAGTTGAGAACCACGTTCTTTAGATTTCCGCTCATAATGCCAAACAATAAATATTTGAATATTCTTCGGTGTTCATCTCGAGATCTGTGTAGAGCATACACAAGTGCGAAGACGCCAAACGTCTTGCGCGCAGCCACCAGGAGCGAATGAGTGTTTCCCCTTCTACCGTATATAATGCAGAATAACAAAGTCTGCGGACGAAGAGACAAAGCGCCGCAAAACTTCACTCGTGGGCGTTAGTTCCTGCTACGAACTTAGTTTTGCTTTTTTTTTTTAATGGAGATGTTAGCTTGATAGGAATCAAAGCCCCCATTACTGGCATTTTCCCTGCCGCTTTTGCCGCTGAAAATGGTGACAACGGTCTCCCCACAAAGCATGCCGTTCCGATAGAAACATGGTAGCCTTTAGACGAGGAGTTCGTCCAGGGAGTCAATAGACCCTTTTCAAAAATGCGCACCATGTAGTGGCTGCAGCGCCAATTATCAGAGTCCGAAATTGTTTGCGCACGTATTCTAAGCCAACAGTGGACATGAGTGCAGCGCCAGCTATTGGCGAGGACTCGGAGTCATTCACGCGCTTCGCAATCAAAAATAGGGGCTGCCAATTTTGTCTAATTAGGCTTAAGAAAAGCGTTTTTTTTTCACCTCGTGCAGCCAGAACGGTGCGCCCAAGTAATCGAGTACAAAAGTAGCGTGCGGTGTGCGTTTCCAGGAGTCGGTGGGAGAAATAGATAGCATTAAAGTCGACGTAACAGTGAACAGGAAAAAAAAAAAATACACCAACTGAAGGCTGGTTGTCGATTTTTTCAAGTGACACACACCTCGTTGGTCAAATATGTTCCCCCAAGGGAATTCAAACAGAATTCTCCTTGTGATACTTCGAATAATTACGTTTATTTTTAAACCGTTTCTTTTATACGTAGCTGTCTGCTTTACTCTTTGTTTCGTCTTTATTCTTCCGCTTCGAGGTCAAGTTCGCACATCTCTAGAACGACCTCTTCTTTCTATCAGCACAACAGTCCTCCTTCCAGTCTTGTACCCGCTACCCGCAAAAAGTAATAGATTGCGAATAAAATTACTTGATTACTTGATAAAAAAGTAATCTTCATTACTTGATAAAAAAGTAATCTTCATTACTTGATAAAAAAGTAATCTTCATTACTTGATAAAAAAAGTAATCTTCATTACTTGATAAAAAAGTAATTACTTCCGATTTCAAAATCACAGAATTGTATTCAGGTTGTTTATTTAGTTAAGGACTTGCTGGCCGCCTATACAGAGGCCGGTGTCAGCACTCGAGTACTGGCAGTACAGAAAAGAACGAACCATCATGAATTAAACAAATTCATTAGTACACAGTAACATAATGTCGTACTACAAAAAAAAAAATCATAAATTGAACACCGTGATATATCATCAGTAGTATTAGAATAGGGGAAGGGGGCGGGTAATAATTATTTTCGTTCTTTACTCACAGTAAGGCTAAATGAGCCTAACCTTCGCACAGGTGTTACATCATTATCATGTTCAATTCTGGCAAAACGTCGGGAAAACGATGAGAATGCCATCAATGCAAAGGTGCAAGCGAGCTGGACAAGAATGACGAAAATATACCCAGAAGAAGGGGAACAAGCGGGACAAAGGACAAACGCAAATCTCCAAACACAGCTAGGTGGCTGGTGCGCGACCGGAAAAATCCACTTGGTTCTGGTATTGAACCAGGGAACTCTCCATTTCCAGTGGAGCGCTCTACCAACTGAGCTAACCCCGAGTTAGACGTTAGCAGAGCAAACGGGTTTTATTTCCTGCCATCACTCTAACACCAACAAGGGTGAACGGTTTGCATTTTAAGGTTATAATGATAATGCAATTATTACAAAGGTGCAAGCGAGCTGGATAAGAATGACGAAAATATACCTTAGCTCTGTTTGGAGATTTGTGTTTAGTTTGTCACTTGTTCCCCTTCTCCAAGGTATATTTTCGTCGGGAAAACGTCGAATTTGGAACGCGCTAAAAATCAATCTGTTCGTTCCTATGATTAATGACGAAATATAGAGCTGCACTCACATATTGTGCAGTCCTGGCTATCGCATTGCAGATAATGCGATGTATAACAACCCAGTCACTATAAACCTTTCCAAACAAAAGTTCCTGGACGGTTAAATTTTCAGTAAGATGAGCTGGCGGTCTAGTTGGTTGTCCATCATGAATAAAAAAGCGCCCTTGCTGTCTACCTCGTCCTTCCTTCCTTGTTGCTTAGCGCTATTTTATTCAAACGTTTCAGTGTTCGTGCGTATGGCGTGTGATTTGCTTGCTTTCCAAGCGACGAACATGCGCGTGCAGGGCTGAGGACTTGTGAATCTTGGAATGATGTATAGAAGGGGAATCGATACTAAAACGTTTTGCCACGAAGAAAGCAGCCTTAGTGATTGCAGCTGTTGTTCACTGCTGTCATGACGCGGGCTCTGCTGACGTGCGCTCCCCTGTCGTGGCACATTCCTCCCGCGCGCTGTGCCCTCGGCGCTCTCGTGTCGTACGCTCTTGTGGTGCCCCCCCCCCCCCCCTTTTCACTGTAGTCTAGATGAACGAGCATAGGAGGGAGTCTTCCACTCGGCAACAGTCCGTGGAAAAATCCTTTCTTAAACACATCGGTGTGGCACAAAGGCTCTCCCATTGTTTTATTGTGTTTCGCCCTGGTTAGACGACTTGGGTTGGTTGTAATGCAGTTGCCAATATCTAGACCATTCCTGCCGTTAAAGAGCTAGAGATATATTTTTTTCGTGTTAGATTCTTGGGTATAGCAAAGTGCGGCAAGCTGGATTGCTGGTAGAGATCTGTTATAGAAGGAGTTTGTCGCACTGATTGTAAATGAACCGCAGGGTTTTCCCTAGAACATTTTCAAGCGGATTAATGCGCGCTTGCAACTATGGGTTCCATACTATATCTGCATAGTCTTGCACGGGATGAATGACGGCTTTATAAAATGCTAATTTAACCGCGGAGGTGCAGTGGCGTAGGTTACTTTTAAAAAGCCATAACTATATTGGTGCTTTCTTAAGAAGGTTTCCGATATGCAAATTCCAAGATAGATTTGAAGTTAGGGTGACGCCGAGGTATTCAATTTCGTGACTGTTTCTAAACAGACGTCGCCGATTGTGTAAGTGAAGGGAAGCGGTTGTTTTTCTATTGGTTACTGTCATGTGGGCGCGCTTCAAACCGTTGAGCACCCTTTGCCATTTCGTACACCGTGTTGATACTTGCAATAAGCACTCGTTCAAGTTGATTTGGCTGGCGTGACACATGACTTTTGAAAACATGACGTAGTCGTCAGCGAAGAATCGACATTGTATCGAGGGGTGACTTAAATTAAGGTCGTCAGTAAAAACCAAAGAACAGAAGAGGCCCAATCAACGACCCCTGCGGCACACCTGAGATAACGTCTACCATTTGTGATTTCTGATCGTTGATGGTCACGAACTGTGTACGATTTTTAAGATAAGAGCCAAGCTATTTGACTATGTGGTCGTTTCTAAGAATATGCTTCAACTTGTGCAAGAGCTTGGGGTGGCAGGCACGGTCGAACGCCTTAGCGAACTCCAAAAGTTCAACGTCCTCTTGACTGGTTTCGTCAAGAATTATCGCTAGTACATGGAATCTGTGTAGGAGTTGCGTTATTGTCAATAGGCCCCGCCTCAGCCGTGTTGCTCCCTGCGAAAGACGCTGTTATTTTCTAGAACGACGCTTAGGTGGTTGCAATAAAAAATATTCAATAACTTTGCCACTTGAACATAACAACGATATTCGCCTGTAATTCTGCGCATTCGAGGCACTGCCAGATTTGTAAATGTACCACTCCAACATCAAGACTGCAAGTGAAAATGACATATGCAAATTTGGAGAACCATTCGGCCCATCGAGTGAGAAAAACGTTTGATATCTCATCAGGCACACAGGACTTCTTGTTGTCGAGCCGAACCAGGTAATTAAAACTTCCTGATTGGAACACTATAATGTCTGGAATTTTAATATTTTTTCCCCACAGTGCGATGCAACTGAAAGTTGTCGATCGTTTACACAGACGGAACATAATTGTTAAACACGTTCGGTACTTACTCATTCTCATCAACTATCCCACCGAACAAAAAATATAGTGTAGCCTTTCGTTAACTGAATTATGGAACAAAAAATCTAACTGGATTTCTTGCTGGAAACCTGAAATTTAGTTTGCAGACAATTGTCTGCAAACTGGGTTTTGTTGTAAAGAAACTTGAAAAAGGTAACGGCTCTAAAGTTTTATGTTTTCTTGGAAGCTTTCAACTTCAATCGCTTCCTTATTTCACAATTCCTCTCCCCTTTGTAACCCTCTCTTCCCGGAAGATTGTAATTTTTTTTCGATTGAGTGGATATCTCATGATAAGTTGATTTAACTTATACTTTCCCATTACTCTCCCTACACTTCCAGCTCGGGGAGGGGGGTATTAGAATCTTCACTGCTAAAAATAATGTTGTTAATCAACTTTTACGAGACCACGGAGATGATATAAAGTGATAAAACAGTCGTAGTCGATAATTTTTATGCTTTGGAGAAAACAAAACTTAGCTTTCTCTTTCTTTAGCACCCTAGGTTATATAAATTCGTTTTCAGTAAGTGAGCCATAATTTTATTTCTAACTGCCTGAAAATACAGTAATACTTGGGCCTTTCATTGTAGACAAACTGTAGACACACTGTTCACACTCGGGTTGCAAAACGGCTTTGTACAATTAATACACGTATTATGAAGCAAAAGTTTCCAATCACTTAAAACGAGCATTGTATTCTAAACCGTTGGGGGTATAGAGGTTATCCACTATATTCACATGTTGTCCACTCTAGGGCGTTCGCTGAAGGAACTCGCTACAAAAGAGTCAGTCTACTAAGGACTTAGCAACGAATCTGTAGCTCAGCTCATTAACGGGAACGTGGGCTGGTATCTATGGGTACTGACTGCTCTAAGTCGACAGAGAAGTGTTCTTCTTTGGTCGGTTCAACGTGAGCGGATAAAAAATGGGTTATCTGTGTCGGTGTTCGAGACGCATTACTGGCAAGTTCGAGTATCACCTACCAAGGCCCTATGGGGTCCTTCGGTCAGACCATAAGTCGTCCGGTTCCTGGAGGATATTCTCTCAGCGGATTACCCGCAGAGCACCGGAAGCTTTCTCCGAACCGATTTTGAAAGCCCCTCGGGGAACGCGAATAAAGATATATAAAATCTAATCCTAACTCA
>JABSTQ010003888.1:0-35994 GCA_013358835.2 Ixodes persulcatus
TCGTTATGCGCTAACGACACAAGATGGCGGAGGGAACACTCCAGTTATCTGTTGCCAGACTCCCAGTCGTGGTTGTTAAGAATGGGTACAAAAGACAGTCTGGACACGCTGTCTGAGGCTTGTTTCTTCCTTGTGTGGCGGTCACACTGGTCATGCAAAAACTGTCTGCAGAAATGTTCGAAACGCCTAAGGCGCGTCCGAACATAATTCTGTCATTATGTCTGCGTCGAACATCGTGTCTCTTGTATGGTAGTGTGTCTGCGGATTTAGACTGCTGACATGTCTCCCAGTATGAAAACGGCGCTGGCGTGCTACACCTCGAACCCAAAGATACGATATCGGTCCACGTGGGAAAACGCAAGCGCAATCGAGAACGCGCATCGAAGACAACCACCCAGGGGCAGAAGAAAGCTGACGCGACGGATTAACGGCAGCAAGAACATTTTTACGAGCGCAGGAAGTCGTCTTTGGCGGAATCCGCGGATGAAAACAGCGCGAGAGCGTTGTTGTCACGAGAGCAATCTGGCGAAAAGGAAACCGGGTTACTGAGTCGCCGGAACGAAGGTCGCGCAGGAGCCTTGAGATTGCTCTCCTTTTGTGCGCTCTTCCTCGTACCCGGAGGAAGGGCGCTGGTCACACTCACCTTCGCACGAGCGAGCACTGCCATCGCGGTCACCACAGCCTATGCGGAACGCAAGTTCGTCTGCTTCTTTCGCAGGGGTTGAAGGGGTGATGAAACGATTTTCGTACTTTGCGCAAATGCCGCTTAAAATGGATCCTTGACGTTAATGACCTGTGAAACACACGGTCGTTTTTCACCACACGCCATCGAAGTCGCAGAAAAAAAAATAAAGAAAAACGAGCAGCGTTCACCCCCTTAACTCGCAGCCAGAACAAGCGGCCACGTGATCTGGATCCTATTATATGCCGCCAATGTTGATCGTAGCCACGCGCTGGGGTTGGCAAGGCACGGTACACGCGCCGAGTTCCAGACATTGTTGTGGTTCGGTTATTATATTGCAGCGATTGGACACGGGCCACTCCCCGAATGCTTTTCGAGCTATCAGTTATCACGACCCCAAATCTTGTGCCAACGCAATGCTCGGGTGCAATCTATGAGCCGCTTTCAAATGTCGTTACTGGAGGATACTGCGATCCCCCAGTTACGTCATCAAGTTTCGCGAAGGAGAGATTGAATGAAAACGCTCGCATTTGTCCTTGAAATTACACCGCAACAAAGGAGTTTCTTGACCAGTGGCATTGCGTGCGAGTATTCTTGAGTCCCACTAGTGCCAGTAAGCTCGTGCGAGGTGAATAACATTGCGATTGAATATCGTTGCACCGCCCCTTTAAGGTGACGTCAGAACGACGTGGGCTCTGATTGGCTCGATTGGAAGGATAGTGGGTAGACCTTGAGGCAGCTAGCATTGAAAAATACCCATTATCCTTCCAATCAGAGCCAATCAGAACTCGGCGTTCTGACGCCACCACATCATTCTGCGCAAGAAGCAGACGAACTTGCCCTCCGTATAGTCAGTGACAGGTTGAGAGTTCAGGGGATGCTTCTCCCACATATTTCCACTTAAGCAGAGGCGAACGCTGAAGAGGAGGCGACCTATTTTCCAGCGTTCGCTCTGTTAAAGTTAAAGGAGGCGGGAGGAGCTTCCCCTTAATTCTTAAACTATCGGCGTCAATGCACGAAACCCAATGTTAACAAACAAGCCCGCGTTTGCCCGCACCGGCTGTGGGCATTGCGCGTGCGCAGAAACAAGATTCGCGTCAAGTGAAGCGTCTTCGCGTGAGCAGTGCCGACAGCAGTGTCACCGCAATGGCGTCCCTAGTAAAAAATCGTTTATGTATAAGAAATTTCTTCGTTCAATAAACAGATATGGTCAAATAAGATTTTATAAGCGCATACAAGAACGATATAAGAGCATTTAAAAACAATATACGATTATATAAGAACTTATAAGAAACTGATAAAAAAGTTTCTTATAACTTCCTATATACGTAATCGTATACTGTTCTTATATGTTCTTGTATGGTTCTTGTATGGTTCTTGTATGCTCTTATAAGATCTTATTTGATCATATTCATATGTGTTAATTGGAGAAAGCAATTTATTATCCATATAAGATTTTTGGCTAGGGGTGACGTCAGAGATTTGAGTTGACCTACGGAGCTACTAAATAAGTCACGTTTAGAATAACGTCACTCCATTCCACGCATTTCTTGAAGGTGCCGCCATTTTGGTGCTTAGTGCACAGGGGTTGCATTGGCGACTGTTGCTACCATTCGAGAATGCGACTTCCTGAGCTTCATAGATGTGATGTGATGAAGTTTTAGGTGATATGTTATGGTGACTGTGTCTGCGTCAAGTTTACTGGAACAAGCCAATATTCAACCCTTGGAGGATAGAGCGAAAACAAACAGATTGAGAAATCAATATTCTTTTATTAATGAAATATGTAATATCAATAGTGATAAATACACCGAATTTTCAACAAGAAGTTCTGCTAGACTAAATCATACTAGAAGTATTAAACAATATACAATTAAGCACGATGTCTTCAAATATTTTTTTCCCTCGGGCAATAAACGAATGGAATTCTTTGTCTAACGAAATGGTAACCTTTCCGTCACTTGATCTTTTTGTTGAGGCAGTCGCTTCTGCCACGAGAGAGTGCTCGTAAGCATATCACACTAAGGCAATATGTAACCACCCCTGCTATGGCTCACAGATGTGAACCGCCGTATTCTTTAAATAAAAAAAAAATATCGTTTTGCTTTGTGGGGAACTGTTTTAACTTTTGTGGAGGGCGGAAGAGCGTTTCATGCAATTTAAGATAAAGCTTCAGATAACAGGCAACCATGATTTGGAACACCAAGATGGCTGACGTGTCGTAACTCTGAAGCGTAGCACACCTAGTGACTCTAACCAGAACCCTGGAATCGCGCTCTGTACTCTCTTCCGAGTAGACGACATCTCGGTCGAGATTTTCTGGTTCATTGGACTGCGTCTGGTAGTAGGCAAAAACAACACACCCTTCCAGGTATTTCCCCTCCCCTTTGCCTAAGGCTGGTGGTTCGCAAAACACAGGTGGATTTCCGAAAGCCACAGAAAAGGTAGGGCCATTCATTGCTATACTACGCTCCTCCCTTAGCTGAGACTGCGGTGGAAGCTACGTTCTCTTTGGACGAGTCATAGGCCTCTCTTTGCAACGTGATCGCGCTCTCGCCCATTCCCACGCGCAGAAAGAGAGGTTAAATGATGAAAGGGAGGCGGCTGATTGGTCCTGCGGGGACGTAGCTCCCACCGCAGTCTCAGTTTCAGGGTGAACGAAGCATAGGCCTGTGGCTCTCAAGTCATCACCCTCTGCAAAGCGCACAAGGGCACCCTAGTAGACGTAGCATTTTGTAACGTAACCTAACGTATACCGTAACGCAGGCACGTAGCCAGGATTTTGTTTCGGTGGGGGGGGGGGGGGGGGGGCCGCCCATGACAAAATGCTGTATGAGGGGGAGGGGGAAGAGGAGGTCCCAGCAAAATGGAAGATTTCGGGGGGGGCCCGGGCCCCATGGGCCTCCCTCCTGGATACGTGCCTGCCGTAACGTAACGTAAGAAAACGGGGTTGTCTGAACTAAAGTCACTGAATTTTGGAAAAGTAGCGCCATTGCCTTCTCTGTCTGCTAGCTGGACACAAACAGATACTAACACACAGACGACCATACCACGCAAGGAGTTTGGTTGATCGGTCTGAGTTGCCATGGCAATCGCCATTTTGGTCCATTCGGAGCTTCGAAAAGGTCGTTTTGAACCGGTCGCGTCAAGATCGCGATGGGGCATCAACATACTGAAACCGTTCCTCGCCAACATGAGCGTCTTTGGCGCTTTGCATGAAATCTACTTATCAATAATGTTTATCTTGCAGATGTGTTACAACGGCATTGTTATTCCTGCGCATTTAAAGACAGGAAAATTATTTTGCAATGCCGCCGATCAACGGCGTTGCATGTGATGGCGACGCGACGGTGTGCGCTTGTTTCGCCGGTGTGTGGATAACAAAATCTCGGTATTCAAGGAACACCTCGATAAAGCTACCCGTCGCCAGTGAATTTAGATCGACCCACCAAGAATGATTAAGGAGAAACTGCTCATTCCATGAACAAAAATGGCGACCATACAGGGAGCTTGGCTCTACTTTCCCAGGATCCAGTTACTTCAGGCATGCTCCAAACGAGCTCACACTAATAAGTTCCCGAGGCCTGCAGTATTAATGGTGTGGAACGCACGTTGCAAAATCACCGTGGAAAGCTCGCCGTCAGCACGCGCTGAGCAGCTACGCGCTCAGTCATGGCCGCCAGGAAGTAACCCTTATTGGCGACGTGCGCGATCGAAAGCGTCGCTGTGGTCGGCCTTCCACGATTGGCCGAATACTGACTATGACGTCAGCAAAGGATTTCTCATCGACGGAAATAAGAGTAGTGGAAGAACTTGAATTTTGGCGGTGTTGTTAATGTTGGTTTCAGAGCGCAATGATTTCAGGCTTCCACCGTGCTAATATAAACACCATCGAACTTGTTGTTCGTGAGGTAATGACGTCACGAGAGGGAACCATAAGAGGGCGTCAGTTCAGCATGAACTAACTGCGAAGGCTGTGCAAGCGCGAGCGGCTAGCCTTGACTGCCTTGACTGGAGCACTCGCTGCACGAGCGCTCGTGCAGCCGACGAGGCTTCGTCCAAATCAACTAGCTCGCGCTTTTAGCTTGCGCGGCTAACAATACTTCACGCCAAGTAGAGGCAAAGTATATGAGTATGTACACCTTTCAAAAATTTGCCTCGCCCTTTGTTGAAAGCTAGAGAACCTCTGCACGATGGCGGAATGAAAATACACCGCCAGAGGTGGAAACCTATACTTCCTTTCGCTTTAAGTCAGAGCATAGTCGAAGGCAGAAGATAGCCAAACACTTGCACACAAACTAAACCGCAACGTAACGGCACACATTCTGCGTTCAGTTGGATTAGAAGGCAATAACAGACCCACAGGAAAAGTGAGGAACGCCTTTACTTCGCGAATTCGGCTCTGTTTGATTGGTTTATCGCCTCCTAGGTTTGGCTACGCTCCGACGTATGTCAAAACAAAGTGTAGTACCGCTGCTTACTCAATTTAACCACCATCTTATGCAGTCGACTTGAACGTGCGCGGTGTTGGTGGTTCCCCCATTGTGCTGTGGTTCCAGGCTTCAAACAATCGGCACATAACTATCGAGAGGGGTCTATATCTCTTCGTGCCAGATGGGTTAGCTACAAAAAAATTTCTAACTCTTAATCCCAAACCTCCTGCTGGTGGTCTATCGTGCTGCTTCGGAGACAGCAGAGACGGCGAATTTTACGCGACGGATGTTTCAATTACGTGAAGTCCCTCGTCGTAACTGACATCTGCGATCAGTGTTTCGATGAGGGGCTCCACAAAATGAAGAAGTATCCCGTTACGTTTCTTACTAAGATCGCGCGTGAGCCCATCTCTCGTCGAAACCGAACGGTATCGGAATAGACATTCCACCGCAAATTAATTCACTCACCACTTCACCGCACACACCATTCACGACCCGAAAGATCCGCAACGTGCGGACGGCAAGTAAACCCACCAATTAACTCCACTCCTCGCCAATCTTCAGAACACCGTTATCAGAAGAAAAAAGAAAAGTCGTGATGATGCCACTCGATGACCTTCCAACGCCGCTGGCACGCACACACAGACAGACACAGCAAGCCCTCCGAGTCACGACGCTTCGCAGACACCCAAAAAAAAAAAAAAAAAGAGGCAGATTGGCGCGTCATACCGATCTACCGTCTCCCAAGTATCCCCCCTGAGGGGCCAACAGGGCGTGGGGGTGGGGGGACGCCCCTTCCTCTCCGCCATCTTCGTCGCCATTAGCATCACAAAGGACGATCATGGCGCGACCCCTAACAGCAGTCCCGTGCCCACGCGGCCCCCGCGGCGTCGGCGACTTAATGATCCGACCGGAATTACAGCACGTTCCCAGACGGCAACGAGCCCAGGCTGTCGCGTGTGGCGGCAGCGAGCGACCGCCGCGCGCGCGGCCCTACATATTCCCTATTACTCCTTTTCACCTTGTACGATGCACCACAGCGGACGCTACGAGCCACCGGAGCATATCCAAAGTTCGGAGCATGTCACGCGACTCGGCGCTTCCCGCCTAATCGGGAGGGTCCGCGACACTCTCCGATTTAAGGATTGGCTCCGGTGGTTCGTGTAGCGCCCGCTGCGGCCCGTCGTAAGGTCAAACGGAGTAACATCGATAGGTGCCCGAGCTAGTGTGCCGAGACTTCGGGAGTGTTTCCAACCGTCCGATCGGGGTTCACGTGGTTCACGAGTCGCGTCTGGAACGCGAGATGCGAGGAAGTGACGAAAGCGAGTCTGCAGCAAGCGTCTACACGACTCTCCGCCCGGTTTCCTCCTCGCCCGCACTAGTGATTCATTCGCTCAGGCTGCCACTGCATTGCAAACGCCCTCCATGATATATAGATAGACCAAAAGTCCAAGAACGAGGGACATGTGTAGTCCCTCGTACAAGAGACATGGTGTCCGCTGAAGACATGACGACAGAGGTATCTACGGACTCAAGCATGTTCGAAGCTGGTTTAATTCATACGTATGTAGACTTCGAACATGCACCTAAAAACAGTTTTTGTACGACCAATGTGATGGGATCCTCCTACGAGGCAGAAACACGCACGAGACACTGTCGGCAAGCTGTCCTTTGTATGATGATGCATTAGCGGTCTGGCCCTCGACTTCAGTCTATCGTGATCAACCATCACCAGCACGGCCTAACTCTTCCTGTTCAATAGGTCTCCGTGGTTTGAGTTGCTCGCACTTCTAAATCTAGACTCTCTAACCCGAGCAAGCAGCCCATCGCTGCGCGACGACGGTGACCGGCCGGCGGCGGTCGGCGCGTGCTTCCGCGAAAGCAAGCCGCTGTGGACGAACCGGTCATCAGAGTGCGGAGTGGCCACTGTGCACGAGATGTCTCGCCAGCGGCGCCTCTGCAGCCATGGAACTGGGCAGACCTCGTGCTGCTGGCCCGTGCTTTCTGGCAGGGCGTAATGACGCCGCGCGCTACCCTCTCGAAGAACAATAAATAAGGAACGCCGTTATTAGAGGCGGGTGTGGTTGTCTGCTTTGACCCGGAGCGTTAGATCAATTTTTGTTTCTAGTTGTTTCTTTCGTTTAGGGGACGGTGTCGTTGCGGCAGCGATGACCGCTTTGGGTCTGGTTTGAACGATGCAGACGCCGAGCCGGCGTGCAGCTGGAATCTCTGAAAACCTAAGAAACAGGAGACGCGATCGATCCGGGATATTGGGTACTGCCCATTCATCGCTCCGCCATTGTGGAGCAGACTTGATCACTGCACTACGAATGGAATGGACACTTTAGAAACAAAGGGAAAAGGAATACAACCAATGCACTGAAAAATGATGACCCATTGATAAGAGGTCCACTCAACCCACACAACGGTGGAAGAAAAAAGACGTTCCTGAACGGCATCGCCTCGCCACGGAGCAATTGTGTCGAAGATTCGCTTCCTTTTCTCACAAACGCCGCGAGATGGCGCAGCACGACAGGAGCCCGAGGAACCGTCCTTATTCGGCTGCATGCTTTGAAGGGCGCGACATCCGACAGCATGACAATCCAGCATTTGTGACATCATTTGTTGCCATTTCGGGACCCCTTGCGATGCAAAGGCCCTATACGGAGCGCAAGTCGGTCTGCTTCTGGCGCAGTGGTTGCGGTGACGTCGAAACGCCGAGCTCTGATCGATTGTCTCTGATTGGAAGGATAGTGGGAAGACCTCGATGCTAGCTGCCTCGAGGTCTACCTTCCAAACCGAGCCAATCAGGGCGATCTGACGTCACCGCGACCACTGTGCAAGAAGTAGAGAAAATCGCTCTCCGCGTAGGACTCTTAAACACCCAAGTCGGAGAGAGACACGCGACCCAGGCGCCGTAGTAAAACCTAAATGTAACAATGCCATCATGTGCAGAGGCCGTCGCCTGTTACTCAAACGCAGATAGGCATTTCTCGAGATAAGAAAGTTGTGATTGTCTGAAGCTGAGCAGGTTGGTTATTAATGCTTGAATAACCAACTGAATAACATGGTTGTTAGTCCAGCGGAGTGCATGTGTATGTTCCTTCTCTCTCTCTCTCTGTCTTGTATATTTCTTCCTTCGTTCAGCTGGCATATCCCACAAGCATAAGAAAGTTCGCGAACTCATGAAGTAGGGACTAAATATTACACGTATGTCGCTCAACACTGCCAAGATGCACACGACTCACCTGCACCTTTTGCTGTCGCATTTGATTTGACTCATATTAGTCATAGTAAATAGAGAGCTTTAGAATAGGGGCCCCAAAGTGTGGGGGCCCCAAAGAAATAGCGGCTCACCACCGCGCATACGCAGAACCCAAACTCCGTTTGGGGTATTGGGTTGGCGCTCGCCCTCAATGCAGAATTCGAGAAATAGCGTGGGGCCCCCGATTGCTTGGGGCCGGGTTGCGTCGGCAAACATGGCGGCGCCCTTTCCGCTCGCTTGGGAGCAAATTCGTCATGGTCGCTGCAGTATTAGCCAATTCCATTGCCAGTGAATTGTCTTTCGTTTTTATTTTTCTCGCTCAAGTCACACTCTTAGAAAAAAGGGAGCGTGACTTGCTCCCTTAGGGAGCAAATACGCTGACACAACCACTGCTCCCCTAGGGGAGCAACGGTAACGGGAGCAACCTTTGCTCCCCTACCGTTACTCCCTCAAAGTTGAACCCCCAGGACTAACTTTTGCACCCTTGCATTTAGGCCACTGGGACTAAATGTTGCGCCCTTACCTCATTTATTAGTAAAGTGTGCCTTTACACACCTAGGTGGCGGTAGTCAACGTCCAATCCAAAATTGGGCTGGGGTTGATCGTTTCCACGCTCATTACATTCAGATATGAACAACGCTTATTTCACATTTGCACACGTATTATACATTTTAACATAGACAAGGACTTAGAACACAGATGACACACGCACAACACACACGGCGACGACACACTAACTCTATCGCCACCCCCAGAGGCTACCCATGCGCCTTTTATACTGATCTTATGAAATGAGTCGTTTTGTCAGTGACCATCTCAACCGTGAGCGATGTTACAAATATGGTGCTGCTTTCGCACCAATACTGTTCTCCAATATTGTTGCTAAACTTTCCAAGGAGTCTATCTCTTACTAAGAAGTAACGGTACACACAGTAATTATTTGTGACAGTCTACAAAACAGCGTCCCCATAGGCTCCCAGTAGCCATGTTCTCGCTTCACCACATAGACTGCCCAACTTCGCGCATGCGCGTCTCCGTGGCAACCGCATCGTTTGTTGCGAAAGAAAAAACAACAAACAACAATACAGGTTGTATAAAATACAAAAAGAAAAGACAGAATGAACCTTTTTTGTCTTTGGAAAAGTTTTTAAAACGTTCTACGCTGCTATTTTCCTTCCAGTTAAACCAAAAAGAAAATATAAACGCTTTCAAAGCACGTTTCGAAGCATGCAAAGGGGAAGGACGCCAGGACAACGGTCAAAAGCCGCATGGCCAGTGCATCAACAATGGTGGCGCTCCAGTCAGCGCTGGCTTCCACGACGTGCTGGAACAGAGGCTACGATCGTTATAATGTGAGCTCCAACCCTTAAACATAGCCCGTCCTGCAATTTTAGATGCTACGATTGTCTGTGGATACCTCCCCCTGAGTTCCGAAACAGTAAGTGCGTCGCTAACGCTGGCCATCGGTGATGCAGGAGACGCCGCCATCTTGTCCGCGCGTCTTTTGCTCCCGCGCTCTTTTGCTCCCGCGTGCCTCTCGCTGCTTTTGCCCCCGCGCTTTTGCCCCCGCGGCTGCTTTTGCTCCTGCGCGCCTTTCGATTAGTCCCGGTCGAGTGCAGTCAGCCCTCAGCATTTGCGCACAGCGCACGGTACCTAACTCGAACCAGGTGGTCTCTTCGGGGAGCAAATGGGAGTTCAGAGGACAAAATGCTGCCGTTAGTCCTTTGAGACCATCTTTTTTCTTAGAGTGCACAAAGTATGAGCGGTGGGCTCGCCCCATTTTAAAGATCGTCCCTGATTCTGGCCGTTCCTAAGCCTAGAGAACCGCCGTAACCGTTGACATGGCAACGTATTGCTACTCCGTGGCTCCGAGTGGATTTCGTTCGCGGCACGATACCTGCAGCTTGAAAACAAGTATTTCAAAGCTTCATAGTCGCTCCAGCTCAGATCTAAATAGAGCAGCTGCTCGCAGAGTATGCACGCTCGCGTTCATCCCAGTTTCGGCATATAGTTGAAGGCCTAAATCTTCGGCGACATACGGCCGAAGTGCACACTAACGCTCAAAAAATCTAAGAACGAGCGCCAAATTAGAACGCGCTACGGATTGAATTGCTTTGGATGATTACAGCCAACAACATTTATACTGATTTTAAATTGTCTCTTGTTTTAGCCGGCTCAAATTTACCTTAACTATTATTTGCAAACCAAAAGTACTTGCTAAGCGCATATGTGTTGCGTTTATTATTATTATTTTTTTCTTTTTTGATTATGACGCTCGTTAGCCGCATTGGTGCTGCAAGCGGTAAGCGTAAGCGCGCTGCGCTGCCTTGCGAAACCCCTATTCTATAAGCCGTCGACAACAACCTTGTTGCGTTAGAGTCCCCCATTTTTTTTAGGGGAACCCAAACGTTGGGGCCCCCTATCCTAAAATTCTCTAATGACGAGGTGAGAACGGTTAGGGGGGATGCTCCCATGGTTCCGCCTCCAGCGCGAGCTTCCTGTATACCTTTTACAACGCTTCAGCATCTCGTGCACCTTGAGCGCACGCGAAGGCAGGCAAAGCACAGCGGAAGGCATCGAGCGCGTTCTGGAGCCCGGGCATTCGAAAGAGGCGCCCGGCCGTTCTTATTTTATATCTCAAATATTAAAGTTAACCGCTTAGGTCGTGTCCCCGTAGGCAGGCTGAATCAGAGTAATAGTGAAAGACCGAAAATCGCGTCTCCCAATTAAAGGGGTCATGAGGCGATATCGGGTTGGACTGTTCATGAATTTGCAGAGGCATACAGTGGTCCAAGTCTGCAGCACAAGTATACTCGCACAGACCGCCACTAATTCACAACCTTCTTGGTCACAATGAAATTGCCAAAACAAAATTGGGTTGTGGGTATGTTTACGCTGCCTGAACTAAGTCTGCCTGGACGGGCGACTTGTCTCTCAGCTGTAGATGAGCAATTTAGCCAGTGTAGTAGAACCGCTAGCCTCGGGTCTTGAACGTGCACCACGCAGTATATACATGACCGCACGCCGGTACGATGCTTATCCAGATCGAAACGGGCAGGGGTGGGGATTGAACCCAGGATGCCTGGATCCTGCGGCGTCAAATTACGAAGGTAAAAGGGAACTCTCTCTTTCAGTCTTGCGTTCGAAAAGTTTTACGTAATTGTGGGATCAAAACCACCCGCCCGACGACAGTCGAGAGCGGCTCATGGATTGGACACGAGAACTGCGTGAGCACTCGACTACGGCTCGTAAGAGTCAATGCCTCGGCGGACACTCGGGTAGTGGCTAGTGTCCAAGCACTGCGGTGACGAGAATAGCCAAACTCTAAAGCCCGGTTCACACAGTTGCGTTTGACTGCGTTTGACTGCGTTGAGGCTGCGAAACACCAGGACATTCCTGCTGCTTATATCGCGTGCCAAGAAGATTCCTTGAATTGGATTCCACGCTTCATACGAAGCACAGATGTGCCGGTGACTCGCTTTCGGTTCTCGCCGCAACGCAGTCAAACGCACTCAAACGCAAGTGTCTGAACCGGCCTTAAAGCCTGGTTCAGACAGTTGCGTTTGACTGCGTTTGACTGCGTTGCGGCAGCGAGAAACCAGGACATCCCTGCTGCTTATATCGCGTGCCAAGATGATTCCTTGAATTGGATTCCACGCTTCATACGAAGCACAGATGTGCCGGTGACTCGCTTTCGGTTCTCGACGCAACGCAGTCAAACGCAGTCAAACGCAAGTGTCTGAACCGGCCTTAAAGGCCGGTTCAGACACTTGCGGTTGAGTGCGTTTGACTGCGTTGCGTCTAGAACCAAAAGCGAGTCACCGGCACATCTGTGCTTCGTATGCAGCGTGGAATTCAATTCAAGGACTCATCTTGGCACGCGATATTAGCAGCAGGGATGTCCTGGTTTCTCGCAGCCGCAACGCAGTCAAACGCAGTCAAACGCAACTGTCTGAACCAGGCTTAACAATGCCTGCACCCATAGCCTCCTCTATTAGCGATGTGCGCGGCCAAAAGCGTCGCTGCGGTCAGCTTTCTACCGCTTTCTACGATTGGCCAGACCATGGGCATATGAGCACTGTCAGATTGTCAACTTTGACGGTGTTAGTTTCTGATTGCGACGGCTCCTAGCTTCTACTGTGCTTTTTAAACACACCATCGAACTCGTCGTCGCACCCGATGGTAAGTAGCCAGAATAACAACTGATGACGTCACGGCGAGGCAAATCCCAGTCGTGACGTCACGGAGGGAAACCATAAGAGGGCGCCACCGAAACATCTCGGCGCTAATACTGACAAAGCCTGGCAGATCGCCACGAGACGCGGCCGCCGCAAGTGAAAAGGTAGAGCGGCAGGCAAGAGTCTAAAGCCCCTCTATCCTGGGAAAAGTGGCGCCATTCATTGTTGTGGAAATGCTCGAGACACGTGCCGCGCGCCACTTCTGGGAAGAACATGGCGTCTGAAATCTAGCTCAGTGCTGCGCTGTGCCGCCATGACCTTCCTAAGGGCTGCACGTTGCACGTGCCTCGTGCATCGACGCACCTTGTGCTACTTTTGAAACATGAAGGGAGTTTACAAGAGTCATGTAACGGGTGCCCCGCTGCGGTGAGACGCCGAAACACACTTGTCCCGAGCGATGGAATGTCCGCTCGCGCTTCTCGCGTTCCTCGGGCTACCGCTTCTTTTCTCGTCGGGTTTGAAAACCATGTTTCGGGTCCTCGCCGCTGCAAAAGCTGTGCGCTGAATACCGGACTCCCCGAAAAATGCTTTGTGCTACCAGATCCTCGCGCTCCAAATTTGGGACCGGGCACTCTATGCCTCCGTCATCGAACTGCCAGGCTTTGTGAGTATAGAGGAGGCTATGCTGGAGCTCAGCACGCCTTTTATAAAAATGGCTATTTGGGCTAGTTAGTTTTGCATCATGGTGTAATACCATGATGCATGATGCTTTTATAATTTGACAGCCCCAGCGCGTGGCTTTAACGTAGGCGGCATAGGATGGGCACCAGGCCACGTGGCCGCTTGTTCTGGCTCCGAGTTGAGGAACGATGCTCATATTTCTCCACATATTTTTGGTACTGGCATTGCTTAGAAAGAAAAACTAAGGCAAGTTTATTGAATTTTTAACGTTAGGGAGTGATTCTAAGCATTATTTAGCGAAAGTAGAAAACTCATTTTATGGCTCCCTTAACTCTCCCATGCTCAAATATTATGAGGCGTAGAATATAGAGCTTTGCTATTGTTTCTGTATCGACAACTATGAGTTAACTTTGTCCAAGCGTACGGTATGCTTTCGCTTATATGCTCGGAAGCTAGGACTGTTGGATAGGTTCGTAGTTGTTAAAGACGTGACGTCTTAAACAAGCATACGAACCTATACATAGGGTTCAAGCGTGTACGAGTTTGCATGCCCGTATAAAGGCTAAGAGCACGGTTAAAAGATAGAGCAAAGTTCCGGAGAAAAGTATACCCTCACATGTCAGGAGGAGACATATAGCGGCGACGCGTTGGAACCACGACCAACTGTAATCCTGACCGGCCCACAGAAGACTGTGCCAGCGCGCACCTTGTAGTAGTACATGGCCGCGACCGCCGCGTTTTGTCACGCTATGACTTCGCGGCGCTGCATAAAAACTGTCTTGTTTCCTAGGATATCTGCATATCAATCGAAGGCGCGCAAGGCGCGGCGGCCCTATCTGCTCCTGACCTGCTCTCCTCACGGGCCTCGCGGGCTCGAGTCGCCAGTCGGTGGTCGCGTGACAGATTCGCCACTAGAGGCGCCGGCTGCCAGCACAGTGGCTCTTTATGGGTGATTCGAGAACACGCCATATTTCAGAGATGGCCCAAGAGCAGTCAGGGATCAAAAACGACCTTGCGCTTCCGTGGCCGAGATACGCGCTTCTTCGATCCAAGCAAACATGAGAGCGATGCACCCTGCTTGGCGCAATTGCAGCCTGCTGGCGCAACGCTACGATAGGTGTTTCCGAGAAACAAATACCACCAGCCGTGTGCCATGCGGACCGTGTGCTACACAGGCTATGAACCGCGTTTGGGTCGTAGAAAATCCTTTATCGAGCACACCCAATGTCAAAACGACGCACAATCGGCGACAGCGTCTTCCTTAGAGAGCCAGTCTGTGGCAGGTCAGGATTACAGTAGGTCCTTCTTAGAACAGATTCGCGCACATCAAGTTAAAAAAGTTTAGTCGTTTCGTTTAGTTAACCCGTTTAGTTTTAAAGTTAACCGCGCACATGAAAATAATAGATGACGATGACAGGAAGTTATACCGGAGGACTGAGGCGCTACCTCTAAGTCCTGGACGTGAATGCCTTGGGGGTGACAGCCACCCACTTCGACTGGGTCACTTCCTGGAGCCGCTGCCTTCACTGAGGTGAGCAACCGTACCCACAAACTGGCAAGGCTATACTATCCAGAACATCCATCAAATAGCTCGCCGAAGGTCACCTCGGCTCGCTGACTGACTTGCCTGGACCATCATCTAGCAACCGACACTCAGGGAGCGGTTTTCGCAACGTTCATATCACGTCCTCATCCTGTATAATATGATATCACACTCAGCATCACCATGGCGCGGCACCGCGGGCCTCTGTGGTACGGGCTGTTGCCTTTCTGCGGAGCCGCCCTTTTCTGGGCAAATGATGATAATGATGATGATGACGACGACGATTATTAATATCATTATTATTATGATTTTTAACCCAGATACAACGTGGTGCTCCGTCACTAAAAAAGCCGAAATACCTATTCTCGTTTCTTTAAGATGCACGTGTGTGCACAGACAACCAGTGCCCATACGGTCATCACTTAGCCTCGAACGCGAAAGACCATGCAGCGCATATTCACTTAACAAAAAAAACTTTATAAATAAAGTTATGACAACAACAACAACCCGAGGTATTACGCAGACAGCCGCGGAAGAAAGACTGCCGCCCCAGCTCGCGCACGTGCTCGTAAGGATATACGCTACGTGCGCTCGAAAGAGAACCTTCGTTTTCGTCGGTGCCGTAGCTTCCATCCGAGTGAGCCTAGGCACAGCCGGGGCAGCCGCGGCCGGCACAAAAGCGGGACGTGACCCCCACTGGCCTGCCTTGGCCACCCGAAGACAAACACCGAAAACAGTCGACGGGTAGGCGACAACCAACTCGTTTGTCGACTGCTCTTTTGCTCGTCCCGATAAACCCCGGATTTGAATTTAAAAACAGTCGTTGCGGCCGCCGCTTCGGTGGCTTCCAGCAGCACAGCCAGAGGTCGGACAAGCTGTAGATCCCAATCGAAGCCTTGGGGGCGGATTGTCGATGACGATTGCGCGGACCGGAGAGAAAGGGCACGTCGAGAACTCGCTCGGGTAACGCGGATGAATTGTGCGCGTCTTCACTGCATGCAGGAAGCGGGAGCTTTCGCAGGTCGATTAGCGTGTCGCGACAGTCGCGTGCTTCTTGCGGAGATGGATGGGATGGAACGGCTTTATCGGTTGGTCGTCTGGCCTACGTTGCCAAGACGACACTCACTGGGGTTTTCGTTGTCCCCTCCGTGGCCTTCCGACACTTTGTTTTACATTGGGAGATGACGCAGCGGGGTACATACACACTGACCCCGTTTTCCAGTTCAAGTCTCGGGTCACGACTACAGAGCGCGATTTTGTCACCGCGCATTCGCTTTCTCGTTCGTGGTTCCGCTTTATCGTTCAAACATGTAACTGGGGATCTAATAAATAATGATTTGAGAGAACCAGAATAAGTGAGTCAGAGGCTGTCTCATCTTTTTGTTTTATGTGCGAATAAAGCCGAAGTTGCAAGCCCAAGCATCTTGCCCTGAACGATGCTTGCAACGTGCAAGCGCTCGGGCTTGTAGGGAAGCTGAAAAACCAGAGCTCGCTCTTGTAGCTTCATTCGCATTTCAAGGGAAAGGGATTTTGACGTCAGCGGTTCAGCCGCTCTTGTTTGTTCTAGTTTGTGTGTTCCTCACGCAGTCTGTGGTATTCTTTAGGACGGGGTAGTTGAGTCACAATAAAATTTAATAAAGGCTAATAGATATTGTTAATCACGTCGTCGCAGTCCAATAAAAAAACAAAAAAACTGCGTTTTTATTTTGTGCGCACACTTTGTTCCAGGGTGGGAACAAATCTCGATTCAAAATAAATAACTAAATTAATCAAATTGATTTTATTCAATTCAGATTTACTGTAAACGATTTTATTTTCGCGGGTTCAAAAAATTTCAAATTCGGCGAAGTGTAGATTTCGGAAATGTTTCGCGGGCACGAAATTTCAAGATAAGGGTTATATGCTATGTATTTATTACCATAGGGAAACATATTCGCGGTTTTAATTTTTCGCGATATTAAAAAAAAAAAAAAATTGTGTTGTGTGTGTGTTTATGCAGTCTAGAACTTGGTCTGCCTCAACGGGCGACGAGTCTCCCAGCTGTACACTCTAAGAAATGCCTGTGCGTCTACTTACCTGCAAAACACTCAAAGAACCAATCATCACGATCTAGAAAATCAGCTCAATGAATGATGTGGCGGAACATGTGTTTAGAGCGAAAAAGTAACTGTGCGCTGTGGCATTACGCAATGCAAAGCGTCATGCTTGGATTGCGTAATGCCACAGCGCAGACTTCATTTTGAGGTCTAAACACATGTTCCGCCTCGTCATTCGATGATCTGATTTGGTTGATCGCAGAGATTGGCTCTTCGAGTGTTTTGTGGGTAAGTAGACTCGCAGGCATTTCTTAGAGTGTAGATGAGCAATTTAGCCAGTGCAGTACAACCGCTAGCCTGGGGTCTTTAACGTGCATCACGCAGTAGTGATACACGACCGCACGCCGGTACGATGCTCATCCAGATCGAAACGGGCAGGAGTGGGGACTGAACCCAGGATCCTGGGTTCTGCAGCGCGAGCTTTCGCTCCACGTGCTCTGAGCTGGTGTGCGCTAGACCACTCGGCCACCGATCCCCCTCGCGATATTATTAAAGTAGCAAAGTTTGCCAAAAATTACGTCCTCATGAAAATTAAGTCGTTCCGGCTTTTAGATTTAAACCAGATTAATGTGATTTAAATACCTGTAGCTGAAAAAAACAACAACAAAAAAACGTCATTATTTATCACCAATGTATTTTTAAACATGGAGGTTTGATTGATCAATGCGTGCGATTACTGAAAACAATGCGGAAGAAAGAAATACTGTAAATATAAAGCACATTTTATTTACTATTTTTCATTGATGTAAACCAAGCCATACAAGAACAAATGCAGCTTGATTTGTTTAATTACAAAAATTCTTCATTTGCTTTTTTTTTCTTTTTCGCGTTCAGATTTTCTTGTTATGTGACATTATTTTTCTTATATTTGTTTCTTGATCTTTTTTTTTCGATTTTTGATTTTCTCGCAAAAGGACATATTACGTAACTGGCAAATGATTTGCAAGGTAGAAAGAAAGCTCGATCAGCACTTTGATTTTGCCAAAAGAGCCCCGCTTTTTACTTATTTGCAGCCAGATATAGACATTTTTTGTTGGATGCCTATTTGGTATATAGACAAAACAAATGCACATAGAAAGCATCAACTGTCAATAAAAATAGTTTAGATATTATTTGTGCCTGAAAGGTTTCGTTTAAATAATCGCACAACTGGTGTGATTTCAGTAATAATTGAAAGCATCTTGATTTTTATTGTCCACACTTCTTTGTTCGCAAATATTTTTGTTATGTCTTGACAGTCAAAAACTTGTCGCAAAAAACGCGTGTTTTTCAACGAATAGTGCAATGGAAGGTTGGTCAGGGCGCATGAAAGCTAATTGTGTTTTGTCGTCAGTCAAAATTTGATGTTCGTTTGAGTCGGTGTTGTGCACGGTCCTCAAAATAAAGAACGAAAGCTCGTTCCTCATTCCTTCTTACTTTTGGAACGCGTTCCCATTACAAGTTCCATGTGTGAAAAAGAAACTCGTTCCCGTTACAGTTTAAAAAATGGAACGCATCGTTACATATACGTTACATTTGTATTTTTGATGATCACCATGTTTAATTAGACCAAACAAAAATATTTTATCTATCTCACCAAATGGCAACATACAAATTTGAATGCCGTGATGGAAGGACACCAGGAGAAGAAAACAAGTGGAAACAAGGTTTCATCTGTTGTTAAATTCACCTTTAAAATTTTCAGCTCTGGACGAGCCAAATGTACAGTGCTACCTTACAATGCACGAGTGTTTTACAACAACCTCACACGTTTCAATCTAAGAAAGTCCCTCGTTCGAACTAAACAACACTTGCTGCTCGATGTTTACGTCCGCAAGACGAGCAGGGGAAGAAGAGGGTAGGGCTTTTGGAAGGCCGGTCTTGAAAACTGCCAGTTCTTCGTGAAGGTTGGATTCGTTATTCAGTTTTAAGGTAGGGGACAAGAGAAAAAGGAATGAATGTTAATTTTTGTGTATATTTTTAAGTGACCAATGTTTGTGATACAAGGTTGCGTTCGATATCTAATAACCTGTTCTTCTGTCGTAACTGTAGGCCTCTTTGTGAAAGTTCACTGATGGCTGTAGTCGGCCTTAGATTTGTGGGTGTATGGACCCGTTGCTCTCGGGCAGGGGGCGCGAGCGCGTCCGCAAGACGCGATCATGTTATGCTGGCAGCACCATCCAGGCGGCGCTGTAACGTTCGATTTCGCACGTGCCACGTTCGAATGCAGGCATCTGTCAGCATCTGTAGACGCGCGATAACAGAACGTCTAAAAAAAAGAAAAACTAAAACAACAACAAAAAAAAAAGTTATGCAGCGCGTGGCCTCAGCGTCCCATTCAGCTTTATTATTTTATTGCGTTCTTTCATAGCTTCCGTGAGCCGGTATGTTTCACTTTACGTGATAGCGAAGCTGAAGCTACTTGCTAAAGCATGTTCCCCTGAACGATGCTCGCACTGCGCGAGCGCGCGTGCTTGGCAGGGACACTGAAAGCTCGGAGCTCGCTCTTGTAGCCTCTGCTACGCTGGCACTTACAATGGAACGGAGTACAAAAAAGTTTAGTGGGAAAGCGTGATGACGCACGTTCGAAACGCGAGCCAAATATTCTATTTTACTCGCCTGGAGCGCTGCTCAAAACTTGAGAGCTACGGGCCTATGAGGATTCGCGGAAGCAAAGAAAGTAGCCGAGTTTGAGACGTCCCTCTTTCTGTATCTTTTCCTTCGAATAAAAGTTTTGGTTTTCTGTACCGCAAGGCTCGGGCACTAAAACAAAATGTATCAATGTCCATTAGCTCTCCTGCACTCAACCGTTACCAAGCGAGAACCCCAAAAAATAAACCCTAAGTAACAAAACTGTTAAAGAAAACTTTGCTCTTCGTAGGGATAGTTTTTATACATTTGAGAATTTCCCTCTTAAAAATAAATTTAAAAATTACCCCACTGAACAAAAAGAAAAGGGAACGCCATTATTTTCTTTGTTCCGGTAAAAATGTAACGTGTTCCAGTTCCACCTGTGCAAAATGGAACGGCGGCGTTCCTTCGTTCTATATGAAAGGAACGCGTCTCAGGAACGCCGTTCCGTACAATACTGGCTTGAGTGGGCACAAGCCGAAAACAGTCCAAGTCTCCTGAAACCCGAGAGTAATCGCTCTTGTGGCTTTCTCGTTGCATAAAAAGAAATAATAATAAATAATACTTT
Organism: Ixodes persulcatus; assembly: GCA_013358835.2. Lineage (NCBI taxonomy): Eukaryota > Metazoa > Arthropoda > Arachnida > Ixodida > Ixodidae > Ixodes > Ixodes persulcatus. The sequence continues at coordinate 20,057 of JABSTQ010003888.1, forward strand.
CAGCTTCGTACGCAATAAACCGTCCAAAAAACTGCGTCTATGTCGTTACGTTTCTATTCCTTGTACAGTGCATTATAATAGCCTCAAATGTAATAACCTCTGAATATATATCTCATTCTACTAACAGGACCGCCGCATAGCCCCGGCTCTAAAACTACTAATGAATAGTACAATTTGGTAGTTTTGGAAAGTCCTACGCCTAACCGGTCAAATACCGATGTCCGCGGTGGTATATAGACCACAGCTCTACCACGACGGGCCAAGATGACTTGACGCGTTACTGCAGACCGTCCGCAAAATGAACGCAGTTCGCATGTGTGATGTTTTAATCCTGCATACGAGTCAGCGCAGGTCAAGTTTGTTCATTCGATTGATGTAGGAACTGTTACGAACATGCAAAGCACTCTCTATTACACACTAACACTGTTATCAAAATGTCTCGCCCGGTGCGACATTCACTTTGTCGCACTTAAATCGAATTAAACGTCTCTCTTCCTTGACTGTCGGTATAGTAACCACTAAGAGCTCAACGAACGCCGGTGCGTGGGTTATTCCTTTCACCCTTTTTACATCGTGAATTGCTCGTCGGTGTTCCTCTCTGCTAATGCCGCGACATTATTGTTTGCCCAGCAAAAACAAGATGAAAAAAAAACAAAAACGAACCAGTTAAAGGAGCTGTGCAACGATATTCAATTGGAATGTTTTTCACTTTACACGAGCTTACTGGCACTAGTGGGACTCAAGGATACTCGCATGCAATGCCACTGGCCAAGAAACTCCTTTGTTGCGGTGTAATTTCAAGGACAAAAGCGATCATTTTCATTCAATCTCTCCCTTGCAAAATTCGATGACGTAACGCGGGGATTGCAGTACACCCGTATGACGATATTTGAATGCGGTTCATAGATTGGACCCGAGCATTGCGTGGGCACTCGATTTAGGCTCGTGATAATTGATAGCTCGAGAAGCATTCGAGTAGTGGCCCGTGTCCAATCGCTGCAACGACGACAATAGCCGAGCCATAACAATGTCTGGAACTCAGCGCGTGTCCTGTGCTTTGCCAACCCCAGCGCGTGGCTATGATCAACATTGGCGGCATATAATCTGCTACAGATCACGTGGCCGCTTGTTCTGGCTGCGAGTTGAGGGCGTGAACGCTGCTCGTTGTTTTTTAATTTTTTTCTGGGACTTCTAATGCGTCGGGTGAAAAACGAAGGCGTGTTTCATAGGTCATTAACGTCAGGGATCCGTTCTAAGCGGTATTTGCGCAAAGTAAAAAAATTGTTGCATAGCCCCTTTAAGCGTGAATTGTATTTAGGAGTTTTAGCTTCACTTACTAGCAGCGTGGAGACAAGCACAGGAAACCACAGACAACAAAAGAGTCCTCTGATTGGTTAGCTGCTCGTATACTATGTCGTTTGGAACACTGTCCGGGAAACGACTGCCACTTTATTTGCAACCCCACCCACGCGCCCTGATGTGAACAACTAATAAAGCAAAGTTAATCTACATAATTCAATAAAATGATTGTCACACTCGTATAATTTGATCGGTGGAAACTATAACAATGTACACCCCAAATGAAATTTATCTGAGCTCAGAGTATTTTCTGGTCAACGTTGCGAATCAAGCCCGCGTGTGTACCAGTCGACTCTTCGGCCTGGTCTGATAGGCACCGAGTATGCATCTGCACCGAACTACACTTCAGTGCTGACCCGAGTCTTCGTGTCGCCCTAGATGTACTCTGTTATCTTGAAGTTAGAATCGGATCAAGGGCTCCCGGCGTCTCCTCCACTCATCCCCACAGATGTGGACAACCACGTCCGAACCAAATCGCACTAGCGAAAATTATCCCAAGTCGAACCCGTTGATACCAATGTAGCGCGTATCGGAGAATCACTTGTACATCTTGGCCACTCAATTTCAAGGAGAAATATTTCGATTCAAATCCGCCGAGAGATGTAATGTGGGGCAACGACGAAGGTGTCGGTACGGCACTGGGGCACTGGGAATTCCGAAAAAGCTTGTCCTCTCCCATCCCTGTGTCTCTTCGTCCTATTCGACACATCAGACACTTCCAGGCGGGTATCTCGAGCACATCTGGGCTGCTTTAGGATGAAATCCTCGTCGAGAATCCTCTCGGAGACCTTGATTCGACAAGCGGCGCCTATCTCGACGTGAGGGCGAGAGATTGCCCTTCGGAAGAAGAGCACGCTCCGACGCGTTTTAATTTAAGACCAAGCCGCGTTCCTGCGGTGACCCCTAGTACAGGCGCGAAACAAAACAACAACGACTAAGACGGCAACGACAAAAACGGATCACGACCTTGACGCCATTGATAGCCAAATGGCCGGGTCTTGAATTATCAAGGAGCGCTAGAAAGGCTTGTAGATCGACATCGTAACATTTTGTTTTTCACCTTCTCGGTTGTGTTTATGGTGACAGTCGTGGCCTTAGAGGAATGCCCCAAGGTGTATTCTTTTCTTTTTTTTGTGAAACGGGAGAAGTACCAGTCCTTGAAATCTAATTAAATATTTTTCGATTTCAGAACAACAAGCTAAAAGTTGAAACGGCCTGTTTTGCGTAATGTACGATTACAAATATTGAAAATGATGTCTGGTGTATTGAAATTCGATACTTCTTCGTTGCTATTGTTACGAGTCGAGCAAAAAAATACCTATACCTAATTTATATAAGATACTCATAAGATTCAACGAGCATCGCTTTCGCATACTAATTTCCGTTCTTGTTTGTAACAAAAAAAATGTACGGCTGGAAGAAGAATTTTTCTCGATTTGGCCACAAAGAAGTACGTGAAATAAGAATGTCCTATATTTCACTTTGCATTCGAGTATTATTGTTTTACTGAGTTATCATAAATAAATTCCTTTTTGCATATTGCTGCCACGTACCCATCATATTGAGGCGTGACTGATGCTTTAGTTTTAAAATCTTCCGCCTTCGCCCAACCAAGCAGTACACACATGCCCACCCCGACTGCTGCTTAAATTTACGCATGCAAGCACATGGTGCCATATTATTACCTCAGGAAGTTTGCAATTGTACGCTCTCTCACCCGAGCAGGAGTAAAACACTAACCAAGCCCTGCATAAAACAAAAAAGTAAAAATTCGGTTACATTGCTAATACATCATAGAAAAGATACTCTGCATACACTGTCTGAGGCATATATATGTTTTTTTTTTTTTTTTTTTTTTTTTGTAAGACGGTTTTGTCACATAAGCCATAAAAAAAACCTGTCTACAAACACGTCTGATGCACTCATATGTGTGAAGAAAACGTTCTTTGAATGAACATACGTGAGGCCGATAATTTCGACATGCGTGTCCGCACCGAACGCCGCGTCTTTTGTATGGCGTATGAGAAGCGTGGCTACGGCTTAAAGCAAATCGGAGCGTAGACTACGATCCCCATAATGCGCCGACCGCACGGCAGGGCCGCGGGACACGCGCGCCGGCCAGGCAGGCCGCAGCGGGAGCACAGGCGCTGGCCGCAGCGGGAATGGCGGCAGCCCAGCGAAACAGCGTTGCCGGAGGGAATGAATCGGCGGTCGTCGCCGTCGTGACTGGGAATTAATTCGGCGCCGAAAAGGATTCCGCCGTCACGATTCCCCTTTCGAGTGCGCGCCATTGTCCCGCGCGGAAAAGGAGCGCCGAGAGGCGGTGAGGGCGGGAAAACGGCCGATGCAGGATAAACAACGAAACAACACGCAACAAACAAACAACGCAGCGGCTGGACGAAAACGAATGAGCCCAATGAAAAGCACGAGGCAAGTGGGCAACGCTGGGCACCCGCTTTACCTGAACGAACAACCACGGCGGCTTCTTCTTTTTTTTTAACTTTAGGAAGAGGCGCGTCTAAATCGAAATAAGAACGGGAAGAACAGCGACCAGATTAGAGTGCACTCGCGTGTGCGGTGCGGCTGCGACTCAAAGCGCTAATTCTTTCCTCTCAAGTTTCTTCTCGGACGTCTTTCTCTTACGGGTGTTCTGCCTCTTGTCCTGATCCTCCTTATTGCCGTCTGCTTTTTCCCTCGACGTTTTTGTCATTCCCAGTGGAACGAGCAAGAAGTGGTCTCGTGAGAACTCGTTTCTTTTTTTATTTATTTACACTCGCAATTGTACTGCCACAAAACAAAGTTGATTAAACGCGTTCATTTTTTGTTTCGATACGTTTTTGTTGACTCGTTGTTCGTAATCAATTATAATTCGTAGAGCTTATTATCTCTATTAATGAACATGTGAAATAAATATCCCGGAAGAGGAGTGTAATCTGAGCTATTTGTCATCACGGCACGGTGTTTAGAAAAAGTGCGATATGAGTTTTTTTTTTTTTTAATTATTACGGGTGTCTGAATTTTTGTGGATTTTTTTCAGTAAACTTCTCGGCAAGCGTTAATATATACAGTGTCAGTGTCTCTTTAAGTAAACAATAACTTCTTCATTCTTCCCCATCCCTTCACGTCAATACATTGTTACCCTCCCCTAACTGCCACGGAAGAAGTGCAGGTTTTATCCTGGATTCAATCCCCACCCCTGCCCGTTTCGATCTGGATGAGCATCATACTGACGTGCGGTCAGGTATCACACTACTGCGTGATTCGTGTTAAAAACCCCAGGCTGGTAGTTGTACTACAATGGTTTCATTTATCATCTACAGCTGAAACACCAGACGCCCACTGAGGCTAACTAACTTCCGGCTCTCTAAACGCGCACTGAACGCACTTAGAACTGTGCGTAGGTACTAGAAAGCGCCAGGACGGGTTAGTAGTCAGTGCGACTGGTGGACGAAAAGTCAAACTTTTCAGCAGTACCCGCCACCCCAATATCAAGCCTCCCCAATAAGCAATCTTCTTCATTCCTACGACGTTCCTTATCATAAATCTATTCATTTCAATCTCAGAAAGCAAATAGTACTACCCGCTTTTCCTGCAAAATGTTAAGGTACCTATGGCCAGCTTGCCAACGTCGCCTACGATACCCAGGCCACCTACGTTGAGCTTCTACAGGTGAACGAAGAAAGATAAATATAAAAAAGGGATATTGATGTATCCCTTTTAACCCAACAACAAATCATCGCTAACCAAACAATAGCCTCAACAACAGGAGCCGCAACGACGACAACAACAACAATTCAGACGGTGGCACAAAAGGCCGTGAAACCCAGCCAAGTTCACGTATGCGCGGAGCAGTACTATTTTCTTTCGCGAAACAACAAACCAAACAGGACTAAGCGCACCAGCAGCCGTCCGTCCCGTAGCTTTTTACGTTCTCCGTTTCCTTCGAGGGTCGCCATTGTCTCCCCAGATTGCATCTTCCCCTCCCTCGCTCTTGAAACAACAGGAGGCAAACAAACATCACCCCGGGGCTTTTCACGAGCCTGTTGGACTCCCCCCTCCTCAATCAAAGAAAACTGGGGTGCTCGATGTTTGTCTTGGCGCGTAGATTTAAAGGGAAGACGCAGGTTTCTTTCAATACTGGTTTTAATGACCTTTTATTTTATGTTCTTCCTTGTTACTTTATTGTTCCCTCCGCCCGCGTTGTTAGGGCTACTTGTCTAGGTTTGTGAAAGCCATCAGCCGGTCTTTGTGATCTCCCTTTTCTCTCACGAACGAAAGAAATACCAGCACGAAGGCGTTGTTGCTTTTGTTTCTTGCGCAAACACGGCGGAACAATACGTTTCGGTTTCTCGCGTCTCGCTCTAAGACAAACGATCGGCCAACCCTCCTCCGCTTTGGAGACGCAGACAGAAGATGGAAGCGAAAACAAAATGTATACTGTTGTTTTCTGCGCGCGTCCGGGGACAATCGCCAAAAACGTTCTAAAGATAAACGAAACTCTCGAGCTTAGTTCGACTGGTAAAAGATAATGGGGCACGCCAGCTGGGCTTATTGTACGAATGTTGTTTTGGCCTGCTCGTGTTCTGCGGAACGAAAATGAAGTACAGAAGATGCGAAGATAACCGAAGGACAGCTCAAGCTACTAGACACACAAGGGCTTTTTCTTTGCCATATTTGTGGTAAATGAAAACGGAAATTGGAATTCCACCAGGGATTCGCGTGGAGTTTGTGCGCCACAAGTGCGAGATCGAAGGATAAGGATCGATCTCTGTATGCTCCGTTCACCGGTATTCTGAAAGTGCGGTGGTAGCTATGTGCTCCATGGACCAGTCGTGTGCCTATCTTTCGCCCCGTCACCACTCTTTCGTCTCACACTCACGTGGTGAGAGCGGGGTCAGGGGATAAAAGGGAGGATGCTGATTGGTCGAGCCCGCGCGTAGCTTCCACCGTGCTGTCAACTCAGGAGTAAATTCACTATAGATGGGTACAGCGTGTGAACAACTACGTCTTCTCCCTGGCTGTTGCCAAAAGAGATGTGAAGCGATAGCCTTTTGGGATTATTTGCACCTGTTCACACCTCCATCGAGCTCGGCGCTCCCGCTCTGCCTGAAGGCGACTCCGTTTCCGAGCAAAGTTTGCCTTATTGACCCGGTGTATAATTATGCACCAATTCAGGTTTTCCTAATAAATTTATCTATATAACCACGACGGAGAGATTCGCATAATCTCACGGTATGGTGACCGTGAAAAGGTGGTTGCATTTAAAATTACTGACGCCCATGCAGTGTTAGAACGCGACCTTCGTTTTGGTTTCACAAGGAAGACGTGGAACAAAGGAAATTATATATTTACAGTGCCACTGCTATGCTTCAAAAAAAGGAAAAAAAAACAGGAATCTTTGAATGACATAAGTTTGTACTTCGTTTATAGAGTAATCTAAAGCAGACCGCAGTTTAGTGGGGTAACATAAACTTAAAGGGAAGCTGAAACACTTCTTGAAAAAAACGAGTTAGAGGTAAATTCTGGCGTATTTTTATCCCGTGAATCTGAATATCACGTTCATTTTCCCCGAACATGTAACTAAACGCGAGGAAACACGAAAAACCTCCGACCAGTCGTGACGTCATACTAGGATCTTTGAGCCGCCAAGCGCGTGCCGCACGTGTGGGCAGAGCGTGCAATTGCAAGCTTGACAGGTATATATTTCGCACTAACTCCAGGCTTGACGTCTCTTTCTGACCTTTTTGAAAATAGCAAGAGTGCGCGTGCATAGCTTTGACAGGCGCTGAAGATGCGCGAGAGCAGAGATTCCGAAAACTCCTAGTGTGACGTCACGCCCCAGAAAGGAGGGGCTTCGGCGGTACTTTGATTAATTTCTGCAGCCTCCGTGCACCGAGTTGAAAAATAATCTAGATATTCGTGATCCTGGAGGCCGAATGAAGGACATTGAAGTGTTTTTTCTTAAATACAAAACCGCTTCAGTTTCCCTTTAAAGGGGCCATAAAACGATATTGGGTTGAAATATTTATGACTTTGCAGAGGCGTACTGGTCCTAGTCTAGCCCAAGTATACTCGCACAGACCGCTACTGATTCAGAAGCTTATTTGTCGAGGATAAATTGGGAGGATAAAAGGGGACTGTTTCTTTTACTCTTGCCTTCGCAAAGCTTGATGACGTCATTGGGGGATCGAAACCACCCACCTGACGACAGTCGAGCGCGGCTCATGAAGTAGAGACGAGAATTAAGTGAGCACTCGACTTCGGCTCGTAACAATCAATGCCTGGGTGGACACTCGTTCAGTGGCTCGCGTTCAACCACTGCAGTGATGAGAAAAGCCAAACCCTAACAATGCCTGGAGCTCAGCACGAATTTTCTATTTTGCCAGCCACAGGGCATGGTCATGGTTAACGTTGGCGGCAAAGGATAGGTACCAGGCCACATGGCTGCTTGTTCTGGCTCCGAGTTGAGGGGATGAACGATGTTCATATTTCTCTAATTGTTTTGGCGATTGTCATTGCCTAGAAAGAAAAACAAAGGCAAGTTTATTGAATTATTAACGTAAGGGTGTGATTCTAAATAGTAATACGCGAAAGTAAAAAAAAAAATCGTTTGATGGCTTTTTTAATGTAATGGAATACTGCTGAAAATACTGGAGGACTAAATCAAGTAGAAAAGTTGAGAAGTGTGATACACATTGACCATTGTATGAAGAACGCCAGCGAATCAAAGGCACACACGTAATAAAGCGTATTTGTACTGGGCTTTTGAGCATCCACCTAATTCACGTTCGCGTGCGCCGTTATTTACCCTGTTCAAGAATAAAACCCGAAATAGCTCCCTCGTTAATACTGGCACGTTTCTCTTTCAGCCCCCAACGCCATTAATCACGACGAAAACGGTCTCGATCAAAACAGACAGCCGACTACCCGCTTTCCTTTCACAGAACCAACTACCGTCGATATTCCTCGGAACCCCAATAGACGAAAGCGCGCGATACAACAAACAACGGGCCTTCGCTTCCGCAAGGCCATCCGGAGCAGAGGAGGGGAGTCAAGATGGGTCCCTACACCGGGAGCGTTGTTGTTCCATCCGAACCAGGCATTAACGCGATTTCTCGTTGTAATTAAAGTGCGATCACGGGGGGGTCACGACATGAACCCCCGTGCATGCCCCGGTCCGCGCGCCGGGACCTGACCCCCTCAACTATGCGGAGGCGATGCGAACAATTAGTCCCGCAGTACCCCAGCCAAACACCACCTAGAAGACCGGGCCTGCGCGTGGCGTCATCGTTAGTGGCCCAAGCGGCAAACACGCTGAAGCTCTACGAGCGTCGCCGCAAACCGGCAGACGCGTCCGTCTTGGCGTGGCCACGTGCTAGCGTCGCGTTCGTTGTGAGACGCGGCTAAACGCGCTGGCGGCGACGCTCCGTGGGTCCACTCGTGATGACGTAAGGGAGGAACGGCGCAGGCCTTCTCTTCTAAGTGGTACTGCCCGAGCTCGCCACAAGTACACCCGTCCCGGGAAGAGGCGTACACACAAATTGGCCACACGCCCGCTCCGTTGTCTGTTCTCTGCGGGGCCAAGCAGCGAACAGCGCCGATTCGTCTTGCATCTGTCAGAAGCCGATTTGCGGGTCCTAGAGGTAATTAAACGCGAGACGTTCGTTCTTTCGCCCGCTCCGTTCACTCGCGATGCCCATATGACGGCCAATTTCTGTCGCTGCCTTACACACAGTCTGGAAGCACGCGAACAAACGAGTGTATACAAAACGCTGTTGTCCTCTTTTTTTGTGGAAGCAAAACACGTGGAGAAAGGTAATCCTCGTATCGCTTAATTTCAAATTATGTTAGCTCGTCGTTCATAGTACGCGGAAATCTCTGCATTGTCCACAGGCGACGTATACCGGGTGTCCCAAGTCGCGGTCAGTCTCTTTAAATAGACGCGAAATTTGGTTTCTTAACCTATCCCGCTACGATTTTGTGCAGCGTTGCCCACAGATGGTGATTTTTTTTTGTGTGTGTGTAAAATTTGCAAAGAGCGATTTCTACCTGAGGAAAAAGTAAAGAAAGAAAAAGGCTTAGCTCCTATGAAAACGCAGCGAAGCCATCGGTCTTCAAACAATACGGCGCCGTTTAGCACGGGAGACAAGAGGTGGCGCAAGCGGTCGCGCGACGCCAACTTCCGCCAACGAACGAGCATACGGCTACAGTGGCTTAAAGGGGTAGTGTAATGAACGAAACCGGAGAAGCGGCACAGCGTTGGAAGACGGCCGCGGGTGGCGCTGGCGCTTGCAGCACCGTCGTTCCGGCTCCGTCCTCCGGCCAGCTCCGGCCGATTCGCAGCTGTCGACTACACTGTCGTCTGCTAGTTTCATATTTTTATTCACCTACGATCACAATCCATGTCCTTGGAAGTTCACTTGAAACAAATAATTGCTTTGAGGTATTTATATTAGTTATGAAGCGTGTTAGGGTGCCTTTATATCCGGCCGATGGAGGCACCTATAACGGAGCTGCGGATCGAACCGCCACCTACACCGTCTTCCAAGGAGCGGCCGTTCTCGATGCATGGTGGAGGCTACCCGGTAACTACACTACCCTCTTTAAGCCACTGTAATACGGCGCCGAGAGTCGGCGTCTTTAGCAGACGATCTTCTCGACTCAAGAGCGGCGCGAGCTTTTTTCATATCAGTTGCCAATGCATGATTTTATCATCCTTACTAATAAAACACATTGAATGGACACATAATCCAATAAAAAAGGTTTGTCGGGTTATTTGGACTGTTTTTTTCGTGGTACTTATGTCCAGACTTGTACGTAATCCGTTACAAGTAACGAAATTACTTGTAATCCGTTACATTTATCTGTAATTTTGTAACGGATTCGTTACGTATTTTCTAGGGTAATTGTAAAGTAATTTAATTACTTATTTATGTAAGGGATTACTTGTAATTCGTTACTTTTTTATTAGCGGCGGAAAAAGCGGGAAATTTGAACGCAAGAAAAACATCTTCAATTTCTGGAAAAAAGAAGTGTTCCGGTAAGCTCAACTGCAAACCTGCCGTCGCGCGCGCACACACACACATACATAGACCTGTCGAAGCTTTTTTTTTTTTTTTTCCATCGCCTAAACCCTAAAAGTTCTTTCTTTTAATCTTGATTCTTTAGATTGCTTACCTACGACGAGGGGAAGCACACTGATGGGAAGAACCGGACTCGGGACGAAAACAATAGTAGGCCGTGACGAAAACGGGTCAAGACATTAATTTCTAAAACCCGCATAAATGCATAAAAAAGGGAAAGAATATCTTCCTTCTTGCCATTTTGCTCACGTTGCCGTTTTTTGCTAGTAAAAATTCAACTTCTTTCTACTTCCCTGCCACTAGAGCCAAGTCCGCCTTTCCTTCCTTCACTCTTCGCTATCCCCGATGCTATCCACGATGAAGGGGAGAGGAACACACACTGCCCTCCAGAAGCTGGAGTTTGTATGAACATAATAGACAACATAATAGACAAAACAATGATTGACGCGCCATCTACCCAGGAAGACGGCGCGGACCACTCCTCCAGCGTGTACATCAGCTTTGCAATGAAAACGGCATCAAGCTCCATCTCCCAGAATAAAGCTTCCCGTTTCCTCCAGGACGAAGAGTGCATCTCCATCGCCTCACTTCAGAGGTACGATGCGGTACGCCAAGCATTTGGTCCCATCCAGCGCCTTGGTGGAGGGGGTATTCAGCGTGGCGGCTGACATCTTTACAAAGAAGCGGGGAAAGATGTCGGATGCAACTTTCGAGAGTCAGCTACTGCTGAAGATCAACAAAGTGTGACTTGGTCAAACAATAAACAGTTGCATAATCCCGCTCTTTGTTTGAAAGTAACGCCGCGAAAGTAATGGATTACTTTTTAGAGTAACGGTCACTTACTTTTACGGATGGGTAATTGTAATTGTAATAAATTACATTTCAGACCTGGGTAACTGTAACTGTAATTCTTTACTTTTTTTCAGTAACGTGTACAAGTCTGCTTATGTCGTCTGCTTTGCAGTTCCTTGTTATTACCGCGCCCGTTTTTGTTTCTGCGACTGTCGCCGCCTGCGGAACGCGCGCCGCTTTTGAGTCGAAAATATCGTCTGCTAAAGACGCCGGCTCTCGGCGCCGCATGCTCGTTTGTTGGCGGTAGTTGGCGTCGCGACCGCTTGCGACATCTCTCGTCTCCCGTGCGAAACGGCGCCGTATTGTTTGAAGACCGGTGGCTTCGCTGCGTTTCCATAGGAGCTAAGCCTTTTTCTTTCTTTACTTTTTCCTCAGGTAAGTTCACTCTTTGCAAATTTTACACACACAAAAAGAAAGCACCATCTGTGGGCAACGCTGCACAAAATCGTAGCGCGATAGGTTAAGAAACCGAATTTCGCGGTCGATTTAAAGAGCCTGGCCGCTAGTTGGGACACCCGGTATACACGGAGAACAGTTTGCGGGGTTTATATAGGTACACAAAGAACAGATATCGCGTGGAGAAAGATAATCCTTGTTGTAACGCTTACTTTCAGATTATGTCAGCTCGTACGTTCATAGTAAGCGGAAATCTCTGTGTTGTCCACAGGCAAGGGATGTACCTGCCTTTGAAGGTAAATAAATTAAAGAATAAGATTATACATCACTTAGATCGAGCCAGTCATTGTGGCAGCCAAGGCGCCAAGTTCGTATTGTTATTGATAAAAACAAGCGGCACACACACACACCGTTGCTACAGTTGCTGCCTGGGTGCGTTTAACAACACGAAGGTACGTAAAAAAATATCTAGACCTGCGCAGGCTCGAAAAGGACTGATTCGATGCCAAATCCTGCCGGTCTCGATATTTATATAATTTGCGCTGACGTGCGTTTGTTCAATTATAACCACGTGACTAACGTTAAACACCCTCGGTAAGCAGCCGTGCTGCATTGAACAACCTATATCCAGGAAAAAGAAAACTAAACAAACGTAGTAATTGAAAGCAGAGTGACGTTCGCCCGCTTAAACAAAAGCGTACGAGGTCGAACAGTAAAAATGTCGCTACTTCTGCATAGTCGCTTGTTCCGTGAAGACAGGTAAAAACATTCACTTTCCACAGTTTAGACCGGCAGCACATGGAGGTCACCGTGTAACATATCGTCGACAGTGCGAATTCTCTGAACATTTCTTTGCCTTGTGAGTGATATAATTTCAACCCATGGCCGGCAGGAAACAGAGGGTCGAGAAAAGCTGGTGTCGACGGGGTTTGTTGGCACTCGAGAACATGCTGCCGGTGAACGTACTTCCCGAAAGGCCTATGCGGATCGCAAGTTCGTCTGCTTCTTGCACAGGGGTTGCGATGACGTCAGACGCCGAGCTCTTATTGGCTGATTGAAAACAAAAATAGTGGGTAGACCTCAATGCATATAGCATTGAGGTCTACCCACTATTCTTTCAGTCAACGCCAATCAGAGCTCGGCGTTGTCCTGACGTCACCGCAACTCCTGCGCACGAAGCAGACGACTTGCTGTCCGCAAAAACACTAGACGGGCAACACACGTCACATACTGTTCACCGTAAAAAAGAGAAAACAAAACAAAAATACACTAGCGTTTTGGTGACTTTAGCAATCTTCTACATTGGCACCTCTAAACATACCCGTTCTTGAAAGACATGTTTGTAAGATGTAAGACATTTTTTTATTTCAGGTACTTTTTTTGTTGCCAAATCGAGGAACATTCTCGTTCATGCCGTAGTTTTTTGGTTTTTTTTCTTTACAAACAAGAAGGGCAATTAATATGCGAAAGCATTGATCGTTGAATTTTATCGGACACCCAAACTGACGGACAAACAGATTTTGGGAGTTTCTCCTTCATAACTACTTTCATACTTTAAGACACCTGACCAAGGTCCCGTGCCCCATACAAGTTTCATTATGGCACAATTCAAACAAAATAAATAACGTACAGTGCGAGCAAAAGAGAAAAACAACAACAAACATCTGCACATCTTTATGTTGTCGTGATATCAAAGTTATGCGCCTTGAAATTCGCAGGTCGATAACTCGGCCTTGCCTGCCGGCACAAAACAACTCATTTCATTAAAATCGCAAGGAGCGAAAGTATGCAGGCGAGCTGGTTAGAAAATATCATAATTTATACCCTGACCCGTTATTTTCTCCTCACGGTTTAGAATATGACATTGCATAAGGTCGCACACAAAATCTGCTAATAAAAACTAACTTCAGATTGATAGCGCGAGTGGAGACAAAAGTGACGGTTCTTCACAATCTTTTATCTGCAAGGTCGTCGCTACCAAGCATCAGAAAACCACAAAAAAACCAAAGAATCATTTGGGCCGGAAAATAAGAATATTCAGGGCGAAAAAAAAAAGGAGAAACAGTGGCACGGGAAGAGAGTTCGCGAGTGACGATGTCTAGCTCTTTCGGCGGCACGCCAGGAGTGCTAGCAATTACGTCGCTTAGGGTGGGAATCTGTCACACACACACCCAACCGAGCACAGAACAGCCGGTGAGCGTCACTGCATCTCGGCGACGCATTTTTTCACCAGCACGCAAAACCTACTAAGAGAAAACCGAGAAGTACTACTTCCGGCGTCGTTGTCGTATCCCGCTTCCTATTTTTCAGTGTAAATAGGCTGCTTCCCGTGGCGCCTCTGACGGTGAAACTATTTCGCGACTTTAGAGAAACTGCGATGAGTCTCTTCGCCACGCCTGATTAATGGCATGAGCTCCCACAACTGTGGACTCCCTCTCCGCTTCCCCCCCCCCCCCCTTCCTACTTGGGGTCGATCCTTAGCGAGGTATCCTTTTTAGATCGCGCCTTCTTTGTGGTATAATTAATGATCAAGTCCCCGTTTCTTGGAGCCTAAAGATGGGACGCAATGCGACTCTTAAAAGAACAAACTTGGAGGCAAAATTCCGGTGCCGTTTCTTTCAACGCCGATTGCGTCTAGTTTGAAGAAAGTGACCTTGCCACTTAAATCGGAAACTTCTTCAATGGCTCTTCATAGCCTCTATAACGCCGTTGCAGCATTCTCGTGGACAAAATTTTGGGGTATTTAAGAAGTGAATGAAGAGTGCTCGTGCACAGCTTTGACGGGAGCTCGAGAAGCTCAAGCGCACGTGCAACTGCTAGCCACAAAAAGTTATCTCCGAGTGTAAAGAGGTTTACAAACTGTTCTATACACCGCTTTCGCGGAACTGTCGCCACTGTTATGACGTAACGAGCAAGGGCGGATACTTTCACCCGATTCATACATTCAGCAAAAAGGGTGTTCCGTTTACATCGCGTGCGGGGACCCCTCGTTTTCTGCCTCGATAGTTTCTCAAATTTTTCCTTTTCAATAGAAATATTAATGTAGTCCTCGTTTCCCAAATTTGGGTGACAAAGTCGTAAATACACTTTGAAACGAACCTTTCAAAGCGAACATGCAGAGTCAGATGCATCAAAGTTGGCTGCCTAAGGCGAAGTCCATGGAGCGAATACGCGGCGAATACTCGACGAACTTCGCCCGGTGGGACGCTCCTCTGCGCGCGGCGCCGCAGCCACTGTTCCGACCCCACGTGCAGAGCATGCGTCGCCTGGCGAAATGCGTCGCTTTTTTATTTTTGTTTTCTCCATGGAATTCCCGTCTTACACCAGCAAACCAATTACAAAGCCACCAAGTTGCCTCTGTACGTTCGCACATTCAAGCGACTGTAGGGCGCTATCGCTCACCCAAGTGTAGGTGGCCCAGTGAAAAGGGTTCAGCCGTATGCGTTCATTCATCCAACCAGAACCCTACCAAGACTTTCCTGCCAATGACTTTCCTGCCAGTTTGTAAGTGTAGATGCAGGCGATCAGTCCCGATAAGTGCTGTTCTGATTCGGAGCATTAGTTCGGACCCTTCCTGCATTTCCAGCACACTCAGGATGAGACACTTGTCAAGAAAAAAGGAGAGACCTTCGTTGGAGGGTGAAGTAGAGGTTCAACGCGGTGTTTGTTGCGCCGCAACGCGGAATCCAAAACAACCTTGTCTTTACGAAATTAGTGTAAACTGCTCCGCTGTCTGCAACCCAAGCAAAGCGCAAGTTCGCCCGCTTCTTTTGCGGGGGTCGTGTTGACGTCAGAACGTCCAGCTCTGATTGCTCTCGTTGAAGGATAGCGGGTAGACCTCGAAGCAAGCTGCATGAGGCTACCCACTATTCTTTAATCAGAGCAAATCAGAGCACGGCTTTATGACGTCACCACAACTCCCGCAAAAAAAGAAGCGGACGAACTTGCGCTCCTCATCAAACATTCAAACAGCAATATGGCCTAAGAATTTTGCGGATTCGCTTCAATAAAGCCGCGGTCGCACTGAGAATATTGCACAAAAAGAAAAGTCTGCGGACACGGTCTGTGAAGTGTTCTTTCTCCCATAACGGTTTCGTCATAGTGCTCATCTGCAGACAAGTTCGAAGCCGACATACATCACGTATAAAGCAAGCATGCTGTAGCGAAACGCAGTGTCTTTCGTATGGTGTATGACGAGTGGTGGACTACCGCTTAAAGGTCAGGTGGCAGAGAAGAGCACAAGACAAG
>JABSTQ010003889.1:0-22739 GCA_013358835.2 Ixodes persulcatus
CCTTCTATCTCCTCGAACTGAGAGCAGACGGACTTTAGCATGGATACCTTTCGCGCACGGAATCGTCACTTTCGCCTTAACGTTTGCGGGGGTCGGGAGGTTTAGGGTATTGAGGTGATAAAAAATAAAAAATAATTGTGCTGTTCGATGAAACCTTGCACATGTGACGACTGAGATGAGACATCCCTGTCCTTTGAACGAACGACACAGAACATTTCTTTTGGGCACCGACGTTCTGGAGTCCACGGCTGTGAAAATTTTTTCCCATAAATTTCTCATAAATTTTGTCCTCTCAACAAGTTTGTAGAGTGTATGTGATGCCAAGCTCGCCGATTGTCGATATTGGCACACCACCTTCCATTGCTGCCATTGGGATAGAGGGTGGCAGTATAAAAAATAAATGATAATATAAGAAAAGTTTCTCTGGAAAGATGGACTTGTCAAGCATCTGTTTCTTATTGGACAGTTGGTAACATGGGCAGGACATAGGTCGATTCTACTGGACACTTCGAACCGGGAAAGATTCTAGAAGAAAAGACAATCACAACCTCGCTAGTGCATCTTCAAAAGGATTCATAAAAAAATATATATATCTAGGGTACGTTAGCATGTTTTTGGTGGCATAGCAAGGCCCCCGCAGAAAGGGCAAAGTGGAGGTCACGCTTTTTTTTTTCAGTTTGAAAAGCAGAGGAAAAATACAATCACGTTGTACCCTGCGACCGGAGTGCCCTCGTTTTCTTGCCCAAACTCTCCCACTATGCTGGTGGAGTCCATACGTTTTATTTTATCCTCTTGAAGGCTTTCTAGCTGCAAGACGCCTTTTTGTTCTCGTGATTGGCACTGTAGTGACTTTGCACTTCGCCTTTTTAGTTTTCAATATACCTAAAAGATGAATGAACTAACTTTTTGTTCTCAACAATTTAGAATTTACGGCATACGACTGCCCAAGCACGGCCCGAGCCGGCGCAGCCCGAAAACCTTTTTGTTCAAGCCAGAGCCCGGCCCAGGCCCGAGAAAATACGTGCAGCCGGGGCCGGGCCGGGCTCGGGCTTTTGGGCCGGCCCGGGTCCATGCAGTGCTCTAGTCTATACACAGCCACTTTACTCTCTTCATGAAAAAAGTTGAAATGAAAAACTTACCAAGACTTAAGGACTGGATTGATTCCATTCAAATCGCTGGCTGTGATCAGGTTCGCAAGTAGGCATGGGCGATCACGAAGGAGCCACGGGACCACTTGAGATGACTAGGACCAAAGGCAGAGAGCAATCACCGTAATTAAGAACAGAGCAGGCACACCCTCCAAGCACATCAAGTTAGCCAGACAGTTATGAGGATAACACACAAGAGACACACACCCAC
Source organism: Ixodes persulcatus (assembly GCA_013358835.2). Lineage (NCBI taxonomy): Eukaryota > Metazoa > Arthropoda > Arachnida > Ixodida > Ixodidae > Ixodes > Ixodes persulcatus. The sequence goes on from JABSTQ010003889.1 coordinate 1,360, forward strand.
AATTTTATAACAATGACAAATGAATGAGAAAATGGAATGCTGTGACCTAGCAATGGGTGCTCGCTGCCACATTGCCATTAGAGTAAAATTCCTATCAGTTAAAGGGGAGACTGCCAAAAGACAAAGTCTGAGATAACTATGCCACTGGAATCATTGGCAGTCAGCAGCGGCAGTGGCACCTACTTCTCCGTGCTAATCTGTCTTCACGCCATTACAGTGTCTCGCTGCAAAACGCTGCGTCGGTTCCAGCCAGGAATGAGAGCATCGCCACAGAAAGCCTAAGCGATTGACAATCAGAAACACCGGCATGCCCCCTCGCCACAGCCAAGCAGGGATATAAGAAAAGGGCATCACGGGACCGCTCATCTATTGGCAGTCAGCAGTGGCAGTGGCACCTACTTCTCTGTGCTAATCTGTCTTCACACCATTACAAGTTGGTGATCCCTCTTTAATCGTTTTGATCATTCTATGGTTGTTGCTACTGCTGCTGCTGACATTTCTAGTGCCTTCGAGTGTGCTGTTCTTGAATACTGTGTCACTGGATGATGACGATGAGTGCATATTCTGCCATGCGACACTTCCCGAGGACGGTTCATTTTTAACTTGTGTTGAATGCGAGTTCAGTCATTACTTCAGTGAATGTTCTGAAACCAAAACAACTAAGGCAAAGAAAGCAGCTGCCAAAAATGCTTGGGCATGCCCAACTTGCAAGGTCACTAAAACAAGAGGTGGTCAGGCACCGGAAAAATCAAAGCAGAGTAAAGAAACTAAAGATCACGAAGAAGGAAACATGCTGGTGGAAATAAACAAGAAACTTGCTGCACTTATGGAAATGAAGACTGCTGTAGAGAACATTGAAAAAAAAGTACAGAATGTGTCAGACAAGTACGATGGGCTACTTGCTGAGATGCGCAGTCAAAGACAAGAAATAACGGACCTTAAAGAATGCATACAAAAGGTAGAAAACACTGGTAATGAAGAAACAAAACAGCTCAAGCGAAAAATTAATGACCTCGAACAATACAGCAGGCTGCAAAACCTTGAAATTCATGGCCTACAATATTCGGTGAATGAGAACTTACTGCAGAAGCTGAATGACCTAGCCTTAGAGCTCGACCTACTGCCACTAACTGAACAAGAACTGGAAGGACTACACAGGTTGCCAACAAAGCCTGAAAAAACACAAGCTGTGTTGATCCGTTTTTCTACACAAGCAACAAGAGACCGTTGGCTTCAGAAAAGAGGACAGCTTCGGGGAAACAGGCCACAAGTCTATGAAAATCTGACGGCACAGAACAAAAAGCTACTGTGGCTGGATATATGGAAGAATGGACGGATATATATAAGAGAGAAGACTGGTGATAGTGCTATCAGGAGCAACAGCGAAGACGAACTAACAAAAATACGTTGAAGATTGAAAACTTTTTTTCTTTTATTTTTATCTTTTTCCTTCTTTTTTTACTTTCTAACTAATGGAAAAGTCATCCACTGATTGCTGTTATTACAACTGTGATATATTTAATAAACTTATGAGAAATAACGCACTAGAAAACAAGCAAAAAATGTCCTTATTTCTTCTAAATGCAAGAAGCCTTAGAAATAAAAATGACGAAATTGAACTGTTCATGAATATGCTGAATCATAACTTTGATATTTTGGTATTTACGGAAATATGGTTTACTGGGGTTGGCGATACTGTTAGCTTCAACAAATATACCTGCGAGGCAATTTATCGTGAAAATCGGAAAGGAGGTGGTGTGTCGCTATATTTTCGTGATGGCCTAACATATGAAATTGTTCCAGAGTTCACGTGTGTCAACTATAATTATGAATTGTTAGTTGCCAAATGCTGTAAAATGGTTGTGGTTGCAATATACAGACCACCATGTGGATCATTGCGGGTTTTTCTGGATTTTATTACACATTTAGTAGATTATATTACAGCCGTTAACTTGAAAATTGTCATAGCAGGTGACTTGAACTTAGATCTGATGTCTGAAAACCCCTCGAATGTTGAACTTCTTGAAATAATTCAGTCTTCCAGTTGTGAAAACTTGATTAATTTGCCTACTACCGTAGAATACCGCGCATCCGCCCATTCCACATTAAGCGCCCATATACAAATTTTTAAGATCTGAGAAAATATGCACAGTACATTTATATGTAAAACTGATGACCGGACAAGCGCCCATCCCCCATTTTTTTTTTCGATTATCTCTAGAGTTTGAGTGGACGCTTGCCCGGTATTTTACGGTAGGATAACGTCACATACAGAAACGTTTATTGATATTTGTATAACCAACTGCCAAACTGGAGACGCGTATGCGGGTGTATTTTCACTTAAGTGACCATTTGCCTATATTCTGTTTTATACATTACGACTACTCAGGAAACAAGAGATCAAACCCACATGAGAACATAACATATCGCGACACAAGTAACCAAAATACGAAGCAATTTTACGCTCTCGTCTCTAGGATAACTGGGACAATGTTTTATCCGAACTGGACCCTGATAAGGCATATGACAACTTTGTAGTTAAGATAAGAGGACATTATGATGCAGCGTTCCCTGTAATTCATTACAAAAAGCACAGTAAATCCAAGAAATCATGGATTACCACAGAATTATACGAGAGAATAACAAAGAGGAACAGGCTCTTCAATAAGTTCATAAAAACTAAAGACATTGAAGTCCTAGCCGAGTACAGAAAAGTGTGCAATAAAGTAGCTGCAGATCTAAAGAAAGCGAAAATCAGGTATCACAGAAATAAATTTTTATCTGTCCGAAATAGCCTCGAAACAATATGGAGTATAGCTAAAGACCTATTATCGTCAGTTGCCAAAGTCATTCCAAACGAACTCACAATTGAAGGTCACACCTATTCGCACGAGTCATTGGCTGAGAAGTTTAATTCCCATTTTATGACCGCTGGCGCTAGTGCTCCTTCAATAACTCACAGCGATCTCTATGAAACTTTTATTAGTATGAATCAAACTAACTCCATTTATATGGCACCCACCAGTGACAGAGAGATCAGAAACATAATTATCTCATTAAAAAACGCAGCGTCAGGCTTTGACCTGGCTGTAGCCCCCATCAAAACAATAAACAACCTGATATGTTCTCTTTTGCACATATATGTAATAGAATCCTTGAAATAGGCATATTTCCTCATAAAATGCAAAAGAGCTAGGGTATGTGTCATACATAAAGGAGGTGCACTAAGTAATCTAAATAACTATCGGCCAATTTCGATACTGCCATTATTTTCAAAGGTCGCTGAAAGAAAGATAAACAGTAGGTTTTCTAACTATTTATTTGACAAAAACATCATAACGCCTTGTCACTATGGATTTCAGAAAGAAAAAGCCACAGAATCGGCTCTGTTGAACATAAAGGAAAAAATAATCGGTAATATGGATCTCGCCTTTACACACTCAGTATATTTTTAGACTTTCACAAAGCATTCGGTTCTATAAAGCATGATTCTTATAGGAAAATTACCACGGTATGGAGTAAGGGGAATAGCTCTTAACCTTATCAAAACTATTTATTCGATAGAACTCAATTTACTGTCCTGAATGGTTTTAGATCGCAGATTTCCCACATACAGTACGGTGTCCCACGAGGTTCCATCCTTGGACCTTTGTTATTCCTAATATATATAAATGATATTGTTAACTTGCTGCTTACTCCCTATATTATATTGTATGCTGATGATACAATCGTTTCTTTCCAGAGATAATCTGCAAGAGCTTGAAGAAACTGCAAATAGCTGGCTTAATGAACTATCTGTATGGTTAGAGTCCAATCAGCTAGAATTAAACACAAAGAAAACAAAATATGTAATATTTAGATCAAAGAACAAACCGTTGCAGTATAAACCACTTATTCGCTTTCTAAATTCAACAATAGAGTCTACTATGGCACACAAATTTCTTGGAGTATTTTAAGTTTGACAAATCATGTAAAGAAGCTAAGATGTAACATCTCAGGTTCAATTGGAATGCTGCGCAAACTAAGGGAATTACCTACCAAACTGGCTCAAACTACAACTGTACTACGCTCTTGTATATTCTCAGTTACAATACTGCCTTTTAGTGTGGGGCACAACAACAAAAACAAACACTGAAAAAATATTCCTTTTACAAAAGAAGGCCGCAAGAATTATTGACCATTTAGGCTACATCAAACATACTGCACCCTCATTCGAAAAATACAAGTTACTACCAATAGAACATGTCCTCTCACATAAATTGGCAATCATAATTTTTGATCAGATCAAGCATGATGAGACATATTTCTTTGATACTTATCTCGATGAACCTGCGGAATACGACCTCAGGCGTATCAATTATACAAAACCAAAAGTTGGAACTATGGAACTCAAAAACTAGATTACCAAATTCCTACCTTCTAAATAAACACCCAAGCATTGTACAAATAGCACAGCAGTGTAGAACACTCCACGTGTTCAGGAAAAAAGTCAAAACATATTTCCTTAAAGCTGATTGCCTACCTAGATTGTTGTAAGAAAATGTAACTTTTATGTGTGCTCAAGCGCGAAACACATGTACGACGAAACCGTCCGATCCGACGTGCGAGCTGCTGGAATGACCTTGGGGGGCGAGGATTTTCGTAACACCGGAGAGCGTTGAAAACCCTCGCCTCCGACCTGTCGTATTGCCTGATTGGACGTCGGATCGGACGGTATCGTCGTACATGTGTTTCGCGCTTTATTGCAAATATAGTGCCTTCAATACGTCTTCCTTTTATAGTGTTATGAAGTGTTTTGATGTGTTAATGTCAGACATGCGTTGGATGATATTGTTGATAATGACGATGTTTCTGTCAATAAATGCAGTTCTCTCTTGTTTTTCATGTTTTTTTTTTGTTTTGTTTGTTTCTATTTCTTGGTTTTTATTGTGACGCACTGCTTATGTTCATATGGATGATATTGATCAGAATGGTTCACAGATGTGTATGCTTATTTTAATTTTGTTGCTTAATTATTGTATGCTGTTTCTGTTGACTGCCATAGAGGGGAGGGGGCAGGCAGCCACGTCAGAGGGTTTTTTCTGCCTTCTTTTGCTGCAGCCCCTCAGACACATGTATGACACATGTATGTCTGAAATAAACTAAACTATCCTATTCGATTAGCTTTCCCTATATATTTGCTAAATTTGTTTTGTAGGAGAGCGCTTTATTTTTCTAGATAAATCAGCTTGAACCTTGGGACCCTCGGATCCACCCATACAGGAAGCCTCTTTCCAAAAAATGTTTCGAGTGTTGCTTAATGCTCAACATTACGAGCATTTGCACACTGCGAAGTTTAAAAAATTCCTTTAAATTGAATTCTTAAAAAAAAAATTGGGAACAAATTGGCAGCCACGGCAAATGTCAAGAATTACAAAAAACAAAAAGACACTACCGCAAAATACAGGGGAAGCGTCGACCCCGTTTTCACTGAAAATTGGGTTAATCTAGACATGGGCACTTGTCCGGCCCAATCGGGCAGTTAACATATCATTTCTGAATTCCAAAGTTTGGGAAATGTTAATAGTTGGCACTGGAACGAAGTGGGCACTTCTGCGGTATTTTTTGGTAATTAGCAATTCAAATACCTAAATTGTGCTAATTTGTTAATTAGTAAAAATAAACATGGTTTCATTAGGAAGCTTGTTAAGACTCAATCCAGAACTCTTATATCAGTCAACCTTGGGGAGAGTTAAAGGAGTACTTAACTGAAATTTGAAATACACCTGTCGTGTTCAGAAATAAGTTGAATATGATCCACAATACCCACAAATGACAATCGCACGTTTCTATTTTGAGCCTGATGGCTGTATTTTTCGTTATAAACGGCCCACTGTGGCAAACGCTCGGAGAGAAGCCAAGGGAGAGCACGTCACATCCGCAGCAATCGTGACATAGTTTGTCTCGGGACTTTACGTCCGACGCAGCGGACGCTGCGAGCTGTCCCAGCCAATCCCGCTCTGTGGACGTAGCCCGTGATACGCTTTCCGCGTGTCGCACTGCCCCCTCTCCAAGGTCATGTGACATTCCCACGGCCTTGGATAGGCCCTGATGGCTCATGGCACCCGCTGAAAGCAGCCGAAGCACACCAGCACCATTGTGAGTAACCCCAAAGCTGCCTTTGTACGAATTTTGAGTGACAGGTTAATCTTCTATAATCTTGTAGAGCAGTGGTTTTTAACCATGGATGTGTCGGGGACCCCCTTGCAGACCGCTGGCAGTGATGGGGGACCCCTTCCAGCAGGGTGGGGGGGGGGGGGGGTATGTAAGTTAACACGTCTGGAGCATGAAACAGGTGCCTTTTATTGCTGTCGTAGTTCCGGAAGCAGGTTGCAAATTAGTCACGGCCGGACTGAACTACAAAAAAAACGTGCCAAATAAAAAAAAAATTTTGTTGAGGGTCTTGCGGACCCCCATTTGAGAACCACTGTTGAAGAGGGACAATAGTGACTTCTGGGACACACAAAAGAGAGTCTCGGGGAGAGGGGAGTTCCTCCTGCAGATCTTCTCGGGTCGTGGCCAGAGGCCAGACAGGTATCGTCACTACCTGTCAAGGCTCCTAGACGGGCATTACGAACGAGGCGTCAGCGACATCCACCAGGTGCTCTTTGCTAATCGTTTAATTCATTTTAAAATTCCTTTTTGTGTCTTTTTCAACGAGAGATTGGCGTGTCTGATGTGATAATGCTCCCTTGAACATGAATAGACTAAGAAATAAGCGTCGAAATTTCATTGTAGTATCTCTTTAAAGGAATACTACAACGAAAGTTCGGCGCTTATTTTTAGGTCTCTATGCATTCAAAGGACCAGTATCCTATCGGACGCACCAATATCCTGTTAAAAAAGACACGAAAAGGAATTTTAAAACAAATTAAACGATTAGCAAAGAGCACCTGGTGGATGTCGCTGACGCCTCGTTCGTAATGCCCGTCTAGGAGCCTTGACCGGTAGTGACGATACCTGTCTGGCCTCTGGCCACGACCCGAGAAGATCTGCAGGAGGAACTCCCCTCTCCCCGAGACTCTCTTTTGTGTGTCCCAGAAGTCGCTATTGTCCCTCTACAAGATTATAGAAGATTAACCCGTCACTCAAAATTTGTGCAAAAGCAGCCGCCTCGGTGGCTGGAACGACTACAACATCCTCTCGACATCAGCCTCGCCGCAGCTTTGCTCGTCCCGAGACGAACTACGTCACAATTGCGGGGAATGTCACGTGCTCTCCGCTGGCTGCTCTCCGAGTGCTTGCCAGATTTGCCGTTAATAATGAAAACTACAGCCACCAGGCTCAAAATACAAATGTGCGATTGCCATTTACAGATATTGTGGATCATATTCAACCTATTTCTCAACACGACGGGTACATTTCAAATTTTGTTGAAGTATCCCTTCAAAGCATGTGTGAAACGTGAAAATGTGTTTGAAGTTTCCACTCGTTCAGCAGGCAGAAGTCTGGCGATGCAAAAACACTGATGATTTTGTTACCATCGGCATTTTTACGTTGCCAGCCTTCCTCCTGCTTCATGAGTGAGAACTTTAGCACATCCCCACGCTTCGCACATGCATTGTCTTCCTATAATTGACTAATCTTTGCGTTTGTAATGACGCTCAGCAAGTTTCTAGTCAGGACCATTTGTTCATTTTCACTAATTGGTGGTTCTTTTCTGCAATCTTTGACGTACCCCGTGGTCGGCAGTTTGTTTCCGAAAAGACTTTATTTCTCGAACACCCTAGTAGTAGGAATTTTTAAAAGTGTTTCCAGAAACAGGTGGTATAGTCTGCAATGGAGTGACATCAACTTCGGAGGATGCTGCATCCGCATCTCTGCACCTGGTCTTACACGAGCAGGCGAGAAGACAGATGTTGCAGTTCCCGAACGTATGGTTTTAACAATTGATAGATGAGTGTCAAACAGTTACGAAGTTGAAATGCAAACTGCACAGAGCCTGATCGTAGCAGCTAGTTGTCGTGGCCTTACACATGGCTCGGACTAGACATCCTAGATTGGCTCCCACGTAGAGGAGCCCGAGTTGATTGTTTGTTTTCCACTGGAACCGGGCCACTCGTCACAATCCAACTCGTCACCGGAAAACTTGTTACAACTGGTCACAGTGGCCTTCTCGATCTAGGTCATCTTGTCATAGGAACACTCGGCACACGTGGCCGCTTGTCATCGGAAGACTGTTTGCGCTCATCTTTGCTTTCGGAAGGAGCAGGATCACCCTTGCTTTACACAAAACCATCACAACGCACGGAATTAGTGCTACCATGTTTGTACTAACAAATGGAATTTGAATCAGACCTAGAAATACGCTCAGGACACTCGTATTTGGTAAGACTACATTCATTAGAGTGTGGAACTAAGGAACACTCAATGTATAGGATTTCAATGCTATCATACAAAAATTGTTTGTACCATTGTACCAAAACATTTTGTACACAGCTAGCAAAAATGCAGTTCTGGAATTCCTTCAGTATGTAGGAATGAAAACTACTGCAAAGCAATAAATAATGTTTTATGAGTTCGTTAGTACTGTCCGAAATACTTATTTCGGCGCCAAACAGACTACTCTATTAAGGTACATCACAGCATAAAAAAAAAAAGGAACGGTAAGATATACCTTTTTTTTTTAGGGCTGGAGAGTGAAAGTGTGATCTTTGTTTCCTTGTCATGTTTCCACCTGTCTCCTCACCTATTCTTTGTCCGTCTTTCTTTTTTTCAATTAGGAAGAATCGAGGGACCTTCTCCATCAAATCCTACTTGATGCCGGATGTTTCTTCATATTTAAAATAGTTTCTGCTATCAGTACACTTCGGACTGTTGCAAAAAAATGTCCAGTTAACCATCAGACATATTTGTATAACCTGCACAAGATAAAAAAACGCAGTGTCTAGCGTTACGTCCGACGGAACCTGAAATAAAAATTAAAGTTACGTCCAACGTAACTTTACGTCAAGGTTTTGAGTTACGTCCCACGTCACCCAATATGAAGATTAAAGTTACGTCCCACGGAACTCCAAATAAAAATTAAAGTTATGTCCGACGGAACTCGAAATAAAGAGCAATGTTACGTCCGACGGAACCCAAAATAAAAATTAAAGATACGTCCGACGTAGCCTTACCCTAAGGTTTCGAGTTACGTCCGAAGGATATAAGTTACGGCCTGTGTAACCTACGGAACCTTATTGAATGTTACGCTTTGTGGCCGAAACACGACGTAAACATAAAAATATATATAATTCTGCATTACGCCCGATGCAGCGTTGGTAAATTGGTCAAGATCGCAACTCTATTCGTACCTCCAGGTTTGTTGAGGGGGTTGGATACCCGTTACATACGCTTTTTTTCTTTCTCGTTTTGTCCTCTCCTTTCAGCGATTTTTTTCTCCTTTAAGGGGATTTATTTTTTTTTCGATTTGTTTTTAGATATGAAACCACTTCTTCCTAGACGTGACACACAAAAGAAAAGAAAACATTAACAAAATGAAAACCGCAGCACGTGTGCTGTGAGCCTGAGACTGCTGAGACCCTCAGATATCAGTGTTGGGGTGTTGGTTCATACCACCGATTGAGGGTTCGTCGTCTCGTCTAAAGCGTCTAAAGCCCCTATATGTGCCGTGATCTAGATAAATCGTGTTGCTCGTATGTTTAGACAGTTTTGATGCTAGTACGCCTTTGTGGGTGACTTGTCTCTTAGCTGTAGGTGAGAAAGTTAGCCAGTGCAGTACAACTGCTAACCAATGGGGGTCTTTAACGTGCACCACGCAGTAGCATAATTACACGAAAGCGTGCCGGTATCACGACCTACGCAGGTACGAAACTCATCCAGGTCAAAACGGGCAGCGGGAGGGGGTAACTTTATTTTTTATTTTCGAGTTCCATCGGACGTAACTTTAATTTTACATTGGGTTCCGTCGGACGTAACTCGAAACCTTGGGGTAAAGTTAAAGGGGTCATGAAACGATTTTCCTACTTCTTCCTCCTTAGTTTTAATCCTCAACTCAAATGCGAATTGTGAAATCACGTCGTCGTGAGATTCCTTCGGCACCGGTGCGATGACTGGGGATCGGTGGCCGAGTGGGCTAGCGCACACCAGCTCGGAGCACGTGGAGCGAAAGCTCGCGCTGCAGAACCCAGGGATCCTGGGTTCAATCCCCACCCCTGCCCGTTTCGATCTGGATGAGCATCGTACCGGCGTGCGGTCGTGTATCACTACTGCGTGGTGCACGTTAAAGACCTCAGGCTAGCGGTTGTACTGCACTGGCTAAATTGCTCATCTACAGCGAGTGACTCGTCGCAACTTTAAATGGCTGACCAACTACACGCTGTATAAATATCCCCACAACCCCATTTTTTTGCGATGACTCCTAGCTTCCACCGTGCTTTTTATGCACACCATAGAACTTGTCATTCTCCAGTGACGGTAAGTTCTGTCAGGGCACTCATTGGCCACGAACGCGAATCCGAATATTCGTCGACGGATTTATTGTTGACGAGCGCATACGTCCGAGTGACGCAGTTCTCGTATCCAATGCGTGAGCTGGGCTCAGCTGACGTCAGGTTGGCACCGCTGACGAGCTTTGGTTACCGCGGATGTATCATAGTGAAAAGGCGGAGAGCTTTCGAAGGAAAGAATGTACAAAATAGTCCACTATGTTTTCAAATGTTCGTACCGAAAAGGTGGCTGCTGACTTTCTACCCTCTTTCTTTTGGCCAACTAAACGATATGCGATTAGTAAAGTCCCAATTTAAAATCATTTATCCCAGCCCAAAATTCGTTTCACGACCCCTTTAAGTCGGACGTAGCTTTAATTTTTATTCGGAGTTCTGTCGGACCTAACTTGAATTAACATATTGGGCTACGTCGGACGTAACTCGAATGCTTACGTAAAGTTATGTCGGACGTAACTTTAATTTTTAGGGAGTTTTCGTAAACCGCTTTTCCCCCTCCGCAACGAAGAAGCCGCTCCTGCGCCTGCGCGCCGACGGCCTTGGCTATAGAGTTCCGGGTATCGTAGCGGGTTACGGAGGGCGTTGCGGGACGTCGAAAACGATCTACGAAAACTCCCTTTTATTTCGGGTTCCGTCGGACGTAACGCTAGACACTGCGTAAAAAAAAAAGAAAAAAGAAATTCGTAGCATGATTTTTATAGTTTATGATTGGACGAAAAGGAACAATATTCGCTACTGGGCCCTAGGGAACTGTCCGGAGCTGGACGGAACTCTACTGGGCCAGCTATCGTTCCGTCTGGACGGAACTCTACTGCGTCCGCTTTCAAGCGGTTTTCGCGTCGCGCGACTGACCGAGCGACAGCGAAGCGGGTCGCCAGCCGTCCCTCCAGCGATCCCTTTGACCCACGCGGAACTTCCCCGATCTTCTCTTTATCGAGATCGGCACTTACCGCTTGCTTGCACAGAGTCAAACCCAGTCCATTCGTATCGGCGCCTTCTTCTGCTCCTTGAAGTGCTTGAAATTCATCACAGAAGAAAGATGCCAACAAACGAGGCTGGATGGATGGATGTTACTCGGCTCTGATGTTACTGGCTATACCCTTTGTAGCGGGCGGTAGCTTGCGCTACCTAGCCTAAGTCTAAGAAAGACAAAACATTTGATTCCTCCCGCCCTTCTAAGCCAATTTTCTCCCCCCTAACTATCACCAGGTAGTGTGGGATATCACCAGGATGACCTTTGGGGGATCGGGCAAAAAAACTAAAAACATCACCCCCCGCCTCTTCCCCCCGGCGAGGGAGTCGCCAATTTTCCTCTGGTCAACCTTGTCGGCGTTACCCCTGCACCGGACCCACTGGGGGCAGGGTTGAGACTTTGGGCCGGAGCCACGAGGGAGGGAGTCCCAATTTTCCTCTGTCCCGCCTGTCCCCAGCTGTGCTAGTTAGTTGTGCATCATTCAATTTTCCCTAGATAATTTCCACAAATCTTCTAACCGCCTCTTTGTTACTGATCCTCTTCTTCTCCGTCCCTCCATCGTCGCCAGCAAAGCCCAGGGCCCCGGCCAAATCCGTTACCCCCCCAGGGAGGGCAGGACGAAGCCCCGTGCACTTTAAAACCAAATGCTCAAGTGTCTCACTCTCATCATGGCATGCTGCACATAATGTGTCTATCTCCTGAAATTTAGCCCTATACGTCCTCGTCCTCAAAACTCCCGTTCTCGCCTCGAACAGTAAAGAACTTCCCAGCGAGTTGTCAAACACATTTTCCTTTCTTATGTCCTGTTTTTTTGACCTGTACACCGTTAGAGCCGATTTTTCCTGCATTCTTCCCTCCCACATTTTCCTCTCTGCCTCTTTTACTCCCTTTTTCACTGAGGTAGTCTGCTCAGCCCCATCATTAGTGGGTAGGTATTTAAATGTAAGCTTTCGGGTTCGGTTTGTCCATTTTGTGTTTATGCATTTCATGTATAAATACTTGTACACCTTACGCGCCCACCGCGTATCATCCATTTCGGTCAACCTTTGTTCAAATTTTAACTTACTAATTGCTTCCCTGCTCTCAAAAGACGACCAGCCCATGTCCCCCTGCACTCCCTCATTTGGTGTGTTTCCATGTGCTCCCAATGCCAATCTGCCTACGCTTCTTTGTCGAATTTCTAATCCTGATTGAACCTCTGATTTCATGCAGAGCACCCCATTGCCAAAAGGCAGTCCAGGTACCATCACTCCTTTCCATATACCCCTGACCACTTCATATCTATTATAGTTCCATAGTGCCTTGAGCTTCATAATGGATGAATTTCTTTTCCCCTTTCTAATTATATGCTCCTCATGTTCCTCTAGACTCCCAGATATTTGTATTTTCCTACATGGTCTATTAAAATGTCTTGTATCCTCAGGGGTTCCCTCTTTTCGTCATTAAACACCATTACTCCAGACTTATTGCTACTAAAGCTCATGCCCAAGATGTCCCCTTCCTCTCCACAAAGACAGGAGCCTCGTTTACATGAAAGCGACTTCAGCGCATCGACTCCACTCGTTCTTGGAACGAAGCCGACGCGGCAACGTTTACATGAATGCGCAGCAGAAGGTGGCGCCACGCCGTGTCACAGCTCGAAGTTATGCAGTTCCGTCAACAGCCGCACCACGTTTTCCGGTGCATCGCACGTGGAGGTCTGTTGACGCGTTCAGCGAACGCGTCAACAGACGTGCCCGCTGTTTTTGTGCCCGCTGTGATCGTGCCCGCTGTTTTCGGTGCTGTGGAAGAAGTTACGAGACGGAAGAAACATCAAAACCCAAGCGTTTAGGGCTCCAGGCCGGGCCGCCGGGTCACTCTGGACCGGAGGCGACGTGTGTGTGCACGCTTTGAGGAAGCCTCCGCGCTTCGCCGCGCCAGACCTCGCCGATCGCGACCGGACCCCGAGTCCGAAAGGCTCCTGCGCAGTCAGGAACGGCACCGAGGTAGGAGCTGCTCGTTCTGCGCTACCATGCAGTGCTCTACAGTGCTCGGAGCTCTCGGTGTCGTTCGTGCTTGCGCCGAAGCCTTTGGGACCCCTTCGGACGCGCAAGTCGTACTTTGCAAGGCTTGGACGGGGGCCGCCCTCACCGAGCAGCTCCGCTATATTCCGCTTACTTATGATGGCAATAAAAGCTCGCGTTTGTTCTCGGGAAAAAATTGCGGGCGACCATACGGGACCGCTCTCCGCGCCGCCGACGAGGTTGGCCGCCGCCATGTTCTCAGCTGTTCACTCGCTCTCGCGGCGAGCGCCTTCCCATAATCCTCCCCGTTCCAAAATGCGATGCGACCTCCGTTTACATGGGCTGAATGAATGCGCACTCGCCATCTCGATCCACCTCTGTCTAGCGACTTCAATGCGATGCGCTTTCTTTGCGCATTATGTCGTTTACATGACCACATTGAATGCGACAACTGGATTCGATGCGACTAAGTCGCATTCATGTAAACGCGGCTACTCTGTCTTTGTGGAGAGGACATATTGGGCATGAGCTCGACCAGAAAATGGCAGTGAATGCATTTACAAATATTTCTCAATTTTGGCATTTAACTTTATTTTGTATAGTTTTAATTTAGTATATTATAAATTAGTTTTTTTTTTTTTTTTTCAGTCCTAATTTAATTTCTTTCAAAGCGGCGTTTAACGTAATACTTACGCCAGGAGGCTCGTTTTAATTCAGGAACGAAACCGAAACTTTTTTCTATTTTGGTTGTGTCTCACAAAGTACTTATTCAGCTAAAGAAATGGTTCGCGGAGACTTTATTTTGTGAAATACGTGTCCGATCCAGACACTTCAAAATATCTTTCAGGGTTAAGTGTCCCCTTAAAGACGGGATCTTTCATTTCTTTCACGAGTTCCTCAAGATTGTACAAGATCCATCACATTTGCAGTTTCTGTTGTTTACTGATGAGGCGACATTTCACCTGAACGGGCAGGTGAACACACATCCGCACTGGACGCTCGAGAAAGCTTTGCAGTCCCCGAAGGTAACAGTCTGGTGCGGAATCTGGCGAGAGGGCGTCGTTGGCCCCTTTTTCTTCAATGACAACGTAGCACCTACCTGAAGATGATGCAGGATCGAGTTCCTTCCTGAGTTGGAGGCACAGTCAGGGGCGGATTTAGAGGGGGGGTCCGGATGTCCTGACCCCCCTCTTAATTTCTGCATGTCTAAAATTTAGGGCGTGAAACGAGGGAGAGGGGGAGGGGGTTTCTAAACATATGGTACGCTGACCAACACCTGACCCCCCCCCCCCCCCCCCTCTCAGGAAATTCCTGCATCCGCCCCTGGAAGCACACATGCAGCGGCGCTACCCAACTGGTCGACGAATGTAAAGCACTGGCTGGACAAAACCTTTCCAGGACGCTGGATGGGTCGGGGATCTCCGAACATGCCGTGGGCCGCGCAGTGGCGTAGGCAGAGGGGGGGTTTGGGGGGTCGAAACCCCTCCCGAAATACCAAAGCTGCCCCCCCCCCCCCCCCCTTCCCCAACGGGCCCGCTCGCTCCCGTGCTCACGCAGTCGGTTTTGCACGAGGCACGGAGCAACGGGGGAGCACGGACCATCTCTAACTTAAAGGCTTTCGGGAAAATTGTTTGTGGGGTAGAAAATGCTCAAAGTAATAAAATATGCAATATTGCTTAGTTTATGTTTATTCGATGGGATGCGGAACTTGATCTTAGATATATATAGAACGGATATTTCGAAACATTTGTGGAGTGAAGGATGGCAATTTCAATGCAAAGTATAACAAACTATCCTCACTGAAATACACAGTTGAATCAAACCAAAGTGAACATAATAAAACGAACACACGGTGATAATATAAAACAATGTCAGTGATGTAAGGAATAATAAAGGAATTGTAAAAAAAAAACAATTGCACTGTAAGCAACGGGTGGCGCTGCGCTCACGCACTCCTTTTGTGATCAGAATTTCCTGCTTTCGACTAGAAATTACCGCGAATAAAAAGGTAACTGTGACTAATTATATTAGAAAGCAATCTGCAGGTTCTCTTTATCATCTCATTTATGCCAATTGCCTACAGATTAAAATGCAGCCGCCTGCGTTCACGGAAAAAAAATATCCCGGACGTCCTCCGCTTGAACATTAATGTCGCGGTGAACATTCAAAAGCGCTATACTTAGTTTCAGCTTAGGTCCAGACGCAGCCGATGCTACAAGCGCGAGTTCCGGGCTTTCAGCGTCCCTGCCAAGCACGCGCGCTCATGCAGTGCAAGCGCTGTTCAGGGCCGCATGCTCGCGCTTGTATCATCAGCTGCGTCTGAGGGCGGCGGAGAAAAGCTCACCGGAGAAAAGCTCACCGGAGATAAGCTCACCGGAGATAAGCTCACCGCAAAACCGGCAGATGCGGAGAAAAGCTCACCCGCCTTTGAGCGGATGCGGAGAAAAGCTCACCGATTTTTTTTTAACTTAGCGGATTCTGCGTCAAACGTGGCAATTTAACACAATTCGTATTCGCCATTTCATTAAAAAAAAAGAAAAAAGATGTCATCTTTTTTGTAATATTTTTGAAGGTCATTGGGCATATTTATTAATTCCTCAGAAATTAGTAATAACCCATTTTGTATATCAATGAAGCCGCTAGTATAATATCAGAACATCGTACACCGGTAAAAAAGACAATTTATTGACAACTGAGGGTGCGCCGTCGGTAGCTCTGTCAGATAAAGAGGTTTGTTCTGAATAGCAGTGTGTGAACCGCTTCAGCTGTAAATATTGTGTAGTGCCTAATAGATAAGTACGTGTTTGTTAATGTCATCAGTGTCGGCTACGCTGTTTTCTTTCTGTTAATTTCACTAACAAAACTTTAGTTGCGATAACAGCTTCGTCCTGTCGTGTTTGTTTTCTTCACTCCGTCGTCGTCGTATGAGCGGTTTTCATCATGTATAACATTTACCAACTCGCCCTATTCGCTACCTTACAGAAGATATATACAGGTCACGAGTAACACTAAACATTATCACACCCTTTTGGGTGTAAATGGCTTGTCCTATAACTAACGCCCTTATGGGTGTAGCAAAACGCCCTAAGAAAAGGGCGTTTTTCCTAACACCCCTTAAGGACGGCGTTATTCCGAACACCCTTAAAATAGGGTGTGATTCCACTGTACACCGTTTTATTAGGGTGTTATGACTGCGCAGTACGCCCTCGAAATTGGGTGTACCGCCGCCAGAAAGGTAAGTAAAAAAACGCAATGACCAACACCCATAAGATAGGGTGTAATAACCCAAAAGTCTGCACGAAGAAATGACTGCGAATGAGTCGAAACATGCCTGGTTCACTTTTTATTTTTCGATCAAGATCATACTAGGTTCTACTAAATTCTCTTTAGACGATTGCAAGCAGGCCATCTGGCCGTAGCCATGTCTCTGCTAACTACGTTCACAAAGACGGAACGACCGGAAGTTACTTGGGACGCAAGCGGCAGTTCATGTTTGTAAACAGTAAAATGGTCTATTGAGACGGAGGCAGGACTACTATCAGAAGCATGCTTGCAGAGTACTTACATATAAGGGAGCGATCTCATGTAATCCGTGATAGATGCATAATCCGATTCGAGCAGCATAGAACAATTCGCAAACACAATTTAGGGGATGAAGGCGGTAGCTCACATCCAACGGAAGTATCGCGGTCACCGATGAGCAGCTCTCTGTCGTGATAGATGCACAGTCTGATTCGCGCAGCACGAAACAACGCAAACACAATCTTGAGGATGAAGGCGGTTGATCACATTCAACGGAAGTCTCGCGTCCGCCGATGCTTTGCCGAAACGCGTTCTACAAACACAGCACACTAATTCCATAGACTCCGACGAAGTAAACGGCCATTATAAAAAAGTTGGCATGGATGTATTCCGCCATTCACGACGAAAAACCGCGGTCGCGAAATGGAACTCGTCAGGACCTGCTTGCACGGAAAACAGGAGAGCACTGAAGGACGCTTTTCGGAAACCGGATTCGCGTGGTCCCTACAACTCACCATAACCTGGCAAACGGCGAAGGCTATGACCCCGGTGAGCCCATCAGCGCGTCAGAAAGGGTCGCGTGACAACTTTTCGTCCAAGCGTTTTTGTCCTACGGAGAGCGGTCACGTGTTTCGCTCAACCCCTCTGATTCGCTAGAAGCGGCCTTCGCAGTCGCTCACAACCACACGAAGACACAAAAGGAGGTGTGGAAGCTTATCAGAAGACGAGGTCAAAGGGGGTGGACAACGCAGCTAATCTCCCTCTGCTGCCTCCTGCGCTGCACAGGGAGGGTCGCTTTGCGTGCGGGACCTTGGGGTTGCTGTTCGAGTGGCGGCGGTTCCCTTTCGAAAACTGTGGAGTCGGGGAGTGGCTTATGCTGTCTCGGTAGAACTCGTTGATCGTCGTCTTGTCTCGTTGATCGTCGTCAAAAGCCGCAAACGGGCGCCTAAAGGCTGAACTCCATGGGACGAATTATGGGACGAATAACTGGCGAACGCCGCCCGGCGGCTTTTGCTCTGCGCGTGGAATCAACACAGTGGCTGCTACGTCGCGCGCAAAGCGAGCGTGCCGTCGGGCGGCGTTCGCCAGTTATTCGTCACATAATAGACCGATCTCACCAAGCGTTCCACGCATGCGTAACGCCGCCATAACTGTAGTTCATAGAAGGCAGACGCCAGTTCACCAGAGAGCTCATGCCGCCTCGTGCTCTGCTCGCGCAGACCTCCAGCAGGGTTGTCGCGCGTGCTGAAAGACTACAGCTCCCATGATGCATGTCGGCAGCGGTGGCGTACTCAAACTAGCTGGTGAGATCGGTCTATTCGTCCCATGGAGTTGAGCTGCGCTCTAAAAATCGGTGAGCTTTTCTCGTATCCGCCGGTTTTGCGGTGAGCTTTTCTCCGGTGAGCTTATTTCCGGTGAGCTTTTCTCCGGTGAGCTTTTCTCCGGGATTCGCGTCTGGACTTAAGCTGAAACGAAGTATAGACCGAGCAGTCGCTCATTCGAAGTGGACGCTCTCAGGTATGTTTTCAACCGCCGTAGTGAAGAGAACGAGCGCTCAGCTTCCGCCGTTGTTAAGGGCAGAGTCGCTAGGACCTTGAAGAGACGATGGACGTTCTGAAATAGGGCCTCCGGTCAGAGGGCGACCGCCTGTATACCGCAGACGTGACGGGCGCTTCACGTTTCTCCTTCTTGTATTGGACGCCTAAAATTTCCCTATTTTTGGCGACGTTTTCCTCACTTTGCGAACATCGTCGCTCACGGATGCGATGAAGTCCGTCTTGCTTTCTGCTTTGTATGTCGAAGCGGCATCCGATGCAATTCCTTATTAGATTAATCTCTTAGTTGCAAGGAACATCAGAAACTCCCAAGAAACGAGCCTTCATATTCTCACTATACGCATAGGCGCAACGTATCAGGTTCCTTTCCACGTTCGGCGTGTAGTTTCTTTGTGGTGCGTCATGTCATTTCTCCGAGTGACGGAACGACGAGTTCGGACTGATGACTTCTCATTACCCCGAGGATATGCTGCTGCTGCCTTTGGACCACGCTGCAAGATAAAACGGCCTAACAAAGATAACACTCTCTTTCCTTCGGCATCTGGTTCTGTAGCACGAATTTGTTAAACCTTTAAGAGATAATAGATTTTGGTTTGGAGATTGTTCAGAATTACCTTCGCCCTAAATATGGGCCTTTAGTGTTTGTGCGTGGTCGGTTGCTCTAATTTTTCAGTGTCAGGATTTTTTTTTTTTTTTTTGTGAAAGTATAGCTATCCTTGTGTTTTGTCTGGCCTTCACGTTTTGGTATTGCAGTGCTACCTCAAAAAGCGGAGGGAGTTGTGTGCTGGGAGGAAGCTTTTAAAGTTGGTGGGCCGCAATTACGACGACAGTAGAACAGTGAGCCATCCCGCCCGTATAGACCCATCCCGAAATTACGCCCTCTTCTGGCAGAGTTTGAAATACTGCACAGCTGCGTGTGCAAAAGACACCATAAAAATGGAAAACCGATCGCTTATATATAGTTCACTTAAGAACAGTATTATACAAGTAATAGCCTTGCCACATTAATGGTGTCTTTTGCGCACGTCACTGTGCAGGGTTTTCAGATCTGCCTGAAGAGGGAGTAGTTTTGGGATGGGTCTATTCCCGTAAATGAAGCCTGCTTCGTTTTCAAAAATGACAATGCAGCGTTACCCGTTTTATCTTAACAGCGCCTCCCTAATCTTTGCCTGAGCGTCCCTGTCGGCGCGCTCACCCTGCGTCATTGAGAGCGGGAAGGGGGGGGGGGGGGGGGGGAGTGCCGTTGAACCCCTCCCGAAATAAAATCCTGGCTACGCCACTGCGTGGGCGCACCCCGATCGCCAGACCTCACGATATGCGACTTTTCGTTTGGGGGTTTGTGAAGTCCCAGGTGTACAAGGGCCGTATCCCACACTCGACGAGGCAGCGCATCGAGGCAGCGTTCGCTCTCATCACGGACGAGGTGCGAGCTGGTGCATTCGGAGAGAACGTGACCAGGGCTTGGCAGCTCTGCATTTGGCGCCTAGGAGGCCACGTCGAAGCCCTGGTTCCTACCGAATTAGAGCCGTATTGCCCTGCCTAGAACTGACCTGACAACAGTCTACGAAACAACTCACACCTTCCCGTCAAGTGTACGGCTTATTTATTTTAATACCCTGCACAAAGGCCCTTTTTGGGGCTGCCAAATGCTGTCGTCACGAGGCCTGGCCACTCTTGACGCGCCTGCTCTCCCGTGTCTCTGAATGCTCATGCAAACTAGATTCTTTGTATGTGCCCAGAGCCGTATGTGCCCTCTTCTTTCCGTAGACATCGCTCGCTTTATTACCTTTATCTTATACAGTCCGGTGTCGCACACAATGTTAACATATGCGCGTCCAAACTGTCCGATTCCGCGTGCGAACCGCCGGAACGACCTTCAAGGGCGAGGGTTTTCGTAGCCTCCGGTGCGACGAAAACCCTCGCCCTCGAAGGTCATTCCGGCGGTTCGCACGCGGAATCGGACAGTTTGGACGCGCATGTGTTTGGCCCTTTACACCTGTAAATCAGTAAAAGGCTCACGTCACAACAACAAAAATGCAGAGCCAGCTGGTGAAGCATTAAAACATCTTTATGCACGATAAACAAAAGCATTATACAAATAAACAACTTAGCGAGCTTAACCTGAGTTTAAAAGACAGTCCACTAACAACCTGGAATTGTACCCAAACGGAGCGGAGCACGTGAGAAACGATGTGGCGGTGCTGTGCCGCAAACCACCAGACCGATCTGTTAGATACGGTTGCAAACAGGCGTTTCGTCTGCTGCCTCTCACGGACGGCGTCCTCTCCTTGGCACGAACAGGTTTTTACCTCTAACTTTTTATTCCGGTAATGGTAAGTGTGGACGTTTTGGCATCTTGCTCGAACGGCTGAGGCTACGTTTTGACGGAGTTGGAGCTCCCCGCAATGTCTAGTTTATGTCTGCGGTGCGAAAAGCCGGTCGTACGTCGAGCGAGTGCACGCCGATGTAGCGATTGTGCTTCTCTGTTCAGTTCCAAAGGACCCAGGTCAACATAACCAGTTTTTTTTTTTTTTTTTTTCATATGGCAACGACGACGGATGTACACATCGCGACACTGTTAGCGCGAACACGACATCGGCGCATTTTCGCATTTTACTTTTAAATAGTATTAGCGAGCACTAAATTTTATCGCTTACATTATAGAACTAAATGAGCTCTTTCCGTAGCAATAATAACTTGGATGACATCCCTTGTTTTCAAATAGAAAAAACTGGAAAAACCGGCGATCGCTTGTTCGCGCTAACAGTGTCGCGCTCTGTACAGCTGTGACACAACGAAAATGGAAAAGCAGCGAAACGCGATCCTCTGGGGTGTGCGC